>JAQIXD010001701.1:0-13451 GCA_034699985.1 Minunthozetes semirufus | reverse complement strand
CAGTCCCCTCCCTGAGCGTCACTGATTTGTTAGCATTTATTTCAAACACTATTATATCACTAAAAGCACTGACATTTTGAGGCTTAAATTTTTTGTTTCGATGTTTTTTAAAAACACTTCTCAAACATTACAGACAAAAGGCCTCTGAATTGTATATCTTTTTCTGCTAAATGTCTTTTTCATAAGATTTTTCGCTCTGATATTATGGGCCTCCCTTTTCCATACAAATCCCGTTTCGCTCAGACATGTCTGTGCAGTCGAGTCACTAATTTTACGTCAATTTAATGCCTATTCTTCGAGAAATACATAAAATTTTGCGCTCAGAATACACATTAAATTCCTCAATAAATGTATTCAAAAATTCATTTTCCGGAATAAAATTTACACTAAAATGAGTTTACAATGAATTTCGTGTATAAAACAACGGCTATAAACAATTGTGACTAATATATTGAGGGAAAAGAATGAACGCTCAGAATATTAGAGACACATTGACTTTCTCCAAGTACTGTATGTTTTAGTCGTTTTTATTTTTGTTCTCATTTTGCATATAAAACAATTGATTCCAAGAATGGCTGAAAGCGTATAACAAAATCAATAGACAGAAAAAATATGAAAAGAAAAAAGACTCCGAACTAATAAAAATAAAAACATAGCCTTAAAGCCAGAGAAACATTACATCTTAAAAGTATTACCAGAGCGAAGAGAGAGGGGCACAGAATAAGCCCAGAATTGGAAAATGTTATTTCCATTCGGAGCTTATTTTCTATCAGGATTTTGCCCGAAAGAGCGCTTCACTGCATTACTATTAGCATATTGTATGCAAAACAAGTCAACTGATTCTCACTTCACGTCTCGTTTATAATTCAACTTAACTTTTATCCCAACTATTGTTTCACTGAAAGAGGAAATTGAGAAAAACAGTAATTGTGTCACACGTTCTCTCATTTCTGAGAGGGAAAGCCATGCGAGAGAGAGAGAGAGAGAGAGAGAGAGAGAGAGAGAGAGAGAGAGAGAGGCGAACAAAAATTCCTAGAATTCGTTGAAATACTGTTCCTTTAACTAAGTATTTCAAGTTTGCTCTTATTTTTGGTTTTTCTTTGAGTTAGAGTCTGAGCATCACTGGGTTTGTATAACATTATTTTTTTCGCAACCGTTCTTTCAAAAATATTTTTTCTATTCTGAGCGAATTATTCTGTGCTCTACTAAAGGCAGAGCGATGTCAGGAATTGTCTATCGATAGCGTGTATTGTAATCTGAAAAGACAGTAATGTTTGCTGTACTCAAACATCATCAGAAATTGAAATTTATAGCACTTAAAGAACAGGCAGCACAGCACAGATCACACCATAGGCAGTGCCTTTCCTTAGCTGACTGTCTTTCCTTTTTCTCTCACATCTCTATCCCCTGCTCTTCCTCTCCGTCTTCCTCTTCGTCTCTTTTTGGACAACGTTTTCATTTCAGACACAAAACTCCGACAAAAAACTCATTAAGAATGAGATTATCGTTTGAAAAATCACATTATTTTCTCTCTCTTTTCAACTTTTTCTTGCATTTAATTTCTCAGTTCATTCTCCTATCGATTGTTTAATTGATTTTTGAATTTTAAAGAAATAATTTTCATTTCAAATGAAATCTCTTAAGAGTTTTAAAATCCAATTTAAATGAATTTGAAATCAGTCTACTGTTCGCCAAAAGTGGAAAAACATTTACCATTTGAAATGTTATTTACATTTTTCTCAGCGAATACACACCGGGAATAAATCTAAATGAGTTTTCAACTTTTCATTTTTGGTAATTTTAATACAGCTTCAATGTTTTTTTCAAACTTGCAAGAGTCATAAATCTAATCTTGATAATTAGTGAATGAAATTCTGGGAACAAATAAAATTCAATTTGGAATATTATAATCAAATGAAAAGATAAACAAAAATTATTGTTTTAAATGAGATTTCATTCAAATTATTCTTTGAGTCTAAAAATAGATAATTCTTTTGATACAAAAATTAAATAAAAACATTTTGAATTCAATTTGAAATAAAAGTGAATAATTTGCACAACGAAAGGATAGGGAGGAAAGCTATACAGGAAAAATATTTTACTGTTTAATCTCCACTACTTTTTTCTCCTTATCTCTATTTTTGCTTTTTTCTGGTCAACCAATTCTTAAACTTCTGGTACAGATTTGTCGATAACAATAATAGAGAGAATAAAACAAAAATAAATCAGAGCTAAAGACCCGAAAAGAATGAGTAGTTTTTCCTTTGCTTTACTAATAAATAGTGTTTTTCGAGTATAAGACAGGAGGAGAACGAGTGAAGAATCGGCCGAATTAGACATCAAAACACAGGAATAAAGAAGACATAAATTCCGGGGATTCCACGCATTCTTCATCTCATAATAAAATACAGATTTTTCATTCCCTATCCCTTCACTGAATATCTCATCTTTTCACTCAACGAATACTAATATTCGTAATATTGTTGGCATTAATTTTGTGAGAAATTCTTTACGTTTAGAATATATTCAAATAAATTTTCACTTAATATAAAGATTTTATAATTTTCTCCTTATTTTAAACAACTTTTTATTATAACAAACACTCATATGAATTATTAATCATACCTTTCTCTGTATAGGATGTGCTCTTCAGTAATAATTTACAGGAATTTTATCTCAAATTATTTAATTTCCTTCAAAAAAGATGCGATAAAAATATTTTTCAACGAAAACTGATTAAGATTAATGCGATTTTTGCAGCATAACTTTTATCAGCTTATTTGCACAGCATATTTTCCGGGCACCGGCACTGGTATTGTTTTCAGAGAGAATTGTATTTATATTCTTTGAACTTTGATTTTCAAGTCTTTCTTCAAAAAACAAATATTAAAACAAAATTTCGTTTTTTATTACGAATTTCAGGAAACGATTAAATATCAGTTTTCTCTCTCGAAACAACTTATTCCTCGATAACTATTCGTTAATATAAAGCAATTTATAAACAAATTTCAAATATTATTATTAATAACACTATTAGCGGTACTTTTCTTCGCTAATAATGTAGTTTTTATTCGAGTCTGTTGTGTTGGTTGTGCTGTTAATACATATTTGTATTCTTATTATACATATATTTTGCAGTAAATATTCTTTTCAATACAAACAGTGGTCGTATTGACGATCAGCTAAAGCACTGACTGATTCTCACAGCAGAGCACTGGTAAGAGTTTTGTTGTATTGGATTCGCACAGAATATAGAGGAGTAGTGAAAACCACTGGCAGCACATTCACTGTCTATTCTGGCACTGGAAGAGCCTCCACATGAGAAACACAACAACGAAACTCAACTGAACTGTTCTGAACTCAAACATACAGACGACTAAACACTGAGAGCGATGTGAGTGCTGTATATCTGAACAAATCGATTCTTATGATAGCGTTCTTTGCTTTTGGCACAGAGTGAGAGCACACATACATCAGACACAGGAATATTCTGTGCGCTATACTCTGCCTTCACTCTCATTCCGGTCGTCAGTTTCATGAAAACAATGTTAAGTGTGGATTCAGATACTGGCGCTGGTTGTAAGGCTCAGCACAACCAGCGCACACACACACATAACATTTGCTAACACTGATCAGTGACCAGCCACTTTGCATTCCGTGCCCAAAATGACCTGGTCAATATTAAATAAACTCGTTTTGACATCACATAACTGATAGTACAGTGTATTTCCATTTGATTTTTATGCCTTTCAAACGTGAAATTCAACTTGATTAATTTTATTCAAAAGTTTTCTACTTATTTTCAATTATAATTTTGCAAGATGAATAAATTAAATATAATATTTCCTAATTAGATTGTTTGCTCAAAACTCTGGATAATTTAAAAAATAATTAGTGGACTCACCTTAATTAGTTTCCTATCTTTTGATAGACTCGAGATATCGTAGCGAATATTCTGTAGTTTAGTAGACATGCAATCAGTGGACAAGTGTTTGGGCTGTTCTTCGATATGGTTGTGCCACTCAGTGGCCAACAAACGTACCAAAACTGTCATATCTAACTTGCCATGGTACTATAATTTATATAATTATGCACAGATTAACACTATTTCACATTACATTTCAATTTACAGTAAACTTAATATTTTTCAACTCAAATGTCAAATGATTTTGTTTTTCTCACAATAGCTTTGAAGACAATTGAATGATAAGATATGAGGAAAGCCTTTATTACAACACATTAGTTTTGCAACAGTTTTGATGTTGATTTATCTCGAATAGAAAACACCCCTTAAAGTATGCCAAAGAATAAGTAAAGTATTATAATGAGAATAAAACCCATTGTGTGTCTTCCAATTGTGTTATTGTCATTCAACTTATTGTCAATATTTTGTTGTAAAATAACAAAAGTTTTTCTACAATTTTGAACAGAATAATGAAGAGCTATAGTCAATCATTCAATGAAATTTGCGAAATTGGTTCCGGCACCTACGGCAAAGTATACAAGGTGCAAGAAAGAGGGCCTTTACCTCGATCTTTTGCAATTAAGAAGATTTATGGCAAGCAAGTTATAGAGGGTATTTTGGATTTATATTAAATAAAGTGAATTTTATTTCCAATTTTAATCATTTTCGTCAAAAATCAGATCCGGACAAAAATTCCAATGATATTGAGGTAAAGACCCTGTCCATTCCAGTCCTGTCCAGATCTAGTATGTATTATGTGGTCGAGTACTTTGATTCTTGGGTTGAAGACAAATATCTTTTCATTCAAATGGAGTTGTGTTCAAATAATCTGAGAAATATTATTAGAGAGAAATCCTTGTGTTTCAAACGGAGTTCATTGGATGCCATGAATTCCATCGAGTATTTCATTTGCAGTCAATTATTCAAAGAGCTGTTAGAGTGCGTCCAATATTTGCACGGATTGAGGCCATCCATAATCCATAGGGACCTCAAACCTGAAAACATTCTGATTACTGAATACCCAAGAAATGGAAGGTTTCTAAAACTGTGTGACTTTGGTTTAGTCACTTATGATGGCCAGGCTACTTTATCCCACACTAGAGGGGTAGGAACTCCAAGCTATATGGCTCCTGAGGTGATCAATGGACAAAATGATCAGAGCAAATATAATACTAAGGCAGATGTGTATAGTCTTGCAATTATTGCACAGGAATTATTTGAAATTAATTTGAACAGGTTAGTTATGAATGCAATATTGTGCTGATCAAAATTAATCTTGTTCAAACTTAGCGAAATCAATCCAATTGTGAAGAATACGACTTTGAAATCAGAGTGGATCTGCCTGGTCAAACTACTTACTCGAATGATGAATCCTATCTATAGAGAAAGACCCACCTGCGCTTCCATTCTGTCCAAATTCATATACTGGGGCCTATCCAATCACCAAGTACAACTACCAAAAGAGTGGTCAAATAGATTATCAACTTATAAGCAACAGTTTTTCATTGAATTCTTGATGACAAAAATCCAACTTGCTAATGGAAAAATATAGCATTACAATTGATTTAAATTAACTTGTTTAAAGTGTTAAAATAAAATTTTCAACTTTTATTAAAATGTGTCTAGGTGGATAACTGAATTATTCTAGTTTCTATGGTGATCCAAATTGATATTATGTGTTTCAATTGTAGGCAAATGTAAATGTCTTGGATTCAAATTATTCGTTCTGAAGCTCTAATTGAGTCCCACTCTCGAAGACAGTGCTATAAATCGAGAGATAAAAGAGAAGTCAATAAAAATAATTTAATTTGACTCCAATTCTAATCGATTGTGAGAAATGTCTTCTCTTTTAGTCTTTTATTTAGAAATCAGAGACTATTTTAAGTATATTTTCGAGCATTCAATCAGTTTGAGTGCATTTCACTACACTTTTAGTTATAACTTCTTTTTTTTCTTCAGTTATTATGCAATGAACAGCCTTTTAACAGCCGGTCCTATGGTCTGTCCGTTGAATGCAGTTCTGTAGCCATTCTTCAAAAGCTATTCATTGAATTTACAGTGGAGTTCACAGACACAAAACCCATGAATTAATTCACTACAGAATTGTCATTCATGTATGTTATGAATAATTCTGTGCCCTTTCCTCTGCATTCTATGGCTTTCCCTTTTGAAACTATCTGATGGTTGTGTCTTGTTGTAGGTTCCGGTTCTAATTTAATTCAGTTTTCAATATTTGCAGCACTATTTCGCTCAATGAATTCAGCGATGAATACAATTCTGAAAGTTATGTTTTCCATCAAAACTGACATTAATTGGATTTTGTAATTATTTTATCATGATTAATTCAAGGAAATTGACACATTCTGTTTTAATTTTAATTGATCTAGTACATTTCCCTATTATTCATGTTGAAATTATACATTTTTCCATTTGAACTTAATAGAAATAAATGGTGATTCAGTTCAATTAATTTTCTGCTTGTTTTTTATGCTAGCTTAATTCTCCAAATGATGTATTATGCAAGATAAATGTGTTGCAGTAGTTCATTACTTTTAATTTTTATCGGTTTTGTAATCTAGATAAAAAGCAACAAAACTCATTATTTATTTATTCTTTGAGTTGAAAATAGACTCGAAAATAAATTGCACGATAATTACTCTAATTAAAGATGAGTAATTGTACCAAGATAAATTAGACGATCTCCAATTTGACTAAATTTATCAAACCTTCTTTATAATAAATAAAATATTCTCAAGATTATGCCGGTTCAAAGACCTGGTTTGAACCATTTAGAATATGCGCCAGGTGGTTTGCATAAATTTTCATGTTTTGTTTTTAATCTAAATATTGGTATAAAATCAAAGTATCAAAAGTTAATAGCGATTTAATTTGAGCCAGTTTTCAATGAAATCAATTTATAAAATGAAGTTGATCATTTTCACATTATGCGCTGTCTTATATTTTAAATTAGCGAAGGCAGAGGTGGAAAATGAGATTGACAGAATTGAGACAATTGGAACAGGTATGTTTTGAGAAATAAAACACAGACAACTGAAGTGAATCTTTTCATACATCAGAAGATAGGATTGGTTTTAATAAAAGAAATCCCAATCGAAAGGAATCAACAGATCCTTCGACGCCATTAACGCCTACAACAAGGACTCCAAAGCCTTCAAAACCATCGAGAAGTCCAAAACCTAGTAAACCATCGACTTCAGGGACGCCTACAGAACCGGGCGGATCGACACCTGGATCAGGGAAATCGACGAAACCAACGCGAAAACCCGGTAAAAACCCCAGTAAAAAGCCTGGTAAGAAGCCCGGCGCTGGTAAGCCTTGGCAAAGAAGAAATCCTGGTCGTCCAAATAGGATGAATAAAAAGCCAAGACGTAAACCTGATGAAATTGTGGACAGTCCTCTCGCAACTAAAGATGTCCCGAATCTGCTCACTGACACAAATGCTAATGTCTTACCAATAATTTAATAAATATAATGGTTGATGGTTTTGTCGTTTTGTCTTGCTCAATTTTTATTTTAACCAAATTTTATTTAAAAGTTAATTGTTACCTCTAAAAATTTGAAACTAGTTCATTTAACGTGGAAATTATAAAGAGTAACTTGAAAAAAATGTAATAAATAGGTCAGCTAACTTACCAATAAACTACCTTGCTCGTCATTTATAAAAATAAAGTCTAAAATATTTGGAAACAAAAGATACTTTTTGAGGAAATTGCAAAATCCCGTTGAATTTGCAGCAAACAAACGATCCCTGACTAAAATGCAATGTTTGCGAATGCATGCAATCATTTGAGAGGAAATTTTATAGAGAAAATCAACTCTAATATAAAGTAAAAACTTTTTTTTCGTTGTTTACCATTATTTGTGAAGATTTGAGGCAAAACAGAGCAGAAAAATAGTGATCAGAATTGGGCCACAAATAAGAGTACAAAATAAGAGACAGAATTTTGTTCCGTATTTTCATTTAAGGTTTGAAATTTAATGCTGCGCTAAATTCTGCTTTTTTATTCTGTGCTCTTATTCTGTGCTTCCAATTGTATTGATCGGTAGCCAAACATAGCTGGCGTGTGTGTGCTCTGCACAAAAACACACTACACTTAAGTCAAATGATATAATACCGGCTCTAAAACTCATCGATCGCTTGATTGCCTTAAATTATATTTTAGTTTAAAGAGAATTTTCAGGGATGCGCACGATATCGGACAGCCGCACATGTCATTCTTGACATTTCAATTTAGAGCCATGCTCAATTTTATAAGCAAAAGATCTAATTTCATATAATTTACGGGCTTTAATGGCTCTAAAATGATCTTGCTCATCACTCGGTAACAGATAGAATAGCGTATTCAATGAAAGGGAGAGGAATAAGGAGAGATTGAAGGGATACTACTCTTGTGGTAATGTATATAATCAAAGAAGACATTAATTCTTAGAGAACGACATATGCTTTTAGTTTGGGTTTTGTTTTTCTCCTCTTTTTTCACTCAATTCTGTTCTCATTCTGTTCTCAGACTCAGACCTAATGTTTCGTTTTGTGACAAAAAAAAACATTGATTTTTAAAAAACAATTATTTTGTGTTATTTTTCGTAAATCTCTTCTCCTCTTACTTTTGATGTATTCCTTCACAAATTGTTTAATCAATAGACCATTGCTTTAAAGTACGGGATAATTGGACAATTTTTACAAGATCATTAATTTGATTTTAATTTGGTGGCCAATCATATGTCAATTACTTACAAATTTACACATAAATTAATCTTGCTATTAAGCAAGCAACAATTTTTTTTCAAATAAACACTTAACATGCTAATTTTTAACAAATTTCTTTGAGTAACAGCTTCCTATTTTGATTGATATCTTGATAATTCAATTACTTTCAAAAACAATAGCCATAAAAGTATAATTATCTGAAAAAATAGACAAACTTTCAAATTTTACAAAATAAAATGATCAAGATCACCTCATAACTCCTCGAATAATCAATTGTGAACAATTTCCAACAGGTAAAACCAATATTTTTCTTACTGACCCTCTCAATAAATACGATCAGCTATAATTTCATTTTAAAATTGGCATGGTTAATAATCAAATAAAATTTTATTTCAGACTGACCTTCAATCTATTCATAAATTGATGCTTCAAATTAAACCTTTTATTCCAAGAAGTTATTCTTCGTGAGTAAGAAATCTCAAACCTCTTTAGGATATCATACGATTTAGTGGACTCTTTATATACAGAAGAAGCGCTCAGAATAACAAACATAAAGAGTGTGGACAGTAATAGCCAACAGTAAAACAATAAGACATTAATAAACAATGGGATGGCTATGAAAATGACGATATATAGCGTTAAAACATTAATAGCGCCGAATGTGAGCCAAAATAGGAGCAGGAATTTACTCCAATAGCCGGTGTCGTACTCATAGAGCTCAGCATAAATCAAATCAAATGATGTGAGTATTGATGTCAAACATTGAGCAAAGTTTTTCATTTCCATACATTTGGAAACTGTTTTATTGGTTTCTCTTATTTTGATTTTGAAATAATGACAGATCAGATGAAAATGGATCACTTGGTGTAACACTATATTGAATGAGTGGTACATAAACAGTGTGTTCGCTATTGTGTTCGGAACGCCATATAATAGGATTTCCATTAGAGTACTGTTCAGATAATAGAGAAGAATAACTGAAGTGAAGGCGAATAAAGGAATGCATATCTTGTTATTTATTTTCAAGAATACCGAATACATCTTCGCATGACTGGCCAGCGCCAGTATGTCGGCCCTGTGTGTTAGGCCAACACTTTTAGGCGAAACTTTGCCTGATAACATTTGGAAAACACGAATAAATGTTGGTTTTATGCCCTTTCTGTGGTTCCAGTAATAGATTAGTTGTGAACTGAGGACAAGGATAGAGCACAGGTTGAGTATTATATCAAAATGCACACCCAGTCCACTGAATAAAGCATAGTCTCCCAATAATTTTGCAAGGTGCATATCACCCTTATTAAAAAAGATGCTGATATTAATCTTGATTAACGATATGAATATTATAATGAAAATAAGGATTGGACTGTGCATTGCATCTCTAGGGTGTTCCTCATCTCCAAAAGCTTTGATGAATAAACCAATTCTATAGAACTGATTGTCGATTGACTTAATAATGAACTTTTCGGGTAAACACTTATTCACATTAAGAGCTGCCATATTTGTGGTCAGAATTGTGGTCATATTCTAAGTTATTCTTATAATGGATTCTTGTTTAAGAAATGTCTGACAATTCATAGAAATTCGAGAATAGAGTGTCAGAGCAAACAATCATAATTGAATAAAAAGCCTTCAAACAAATTCCATTGTGGAAAATATTTTTGCACAAGACTTTGCCAATATTAAAAATTAATTAACCTTGTTCAACCTGTAAAACCTGTAGAAACCAATTAATGCGAATTTCATTACAAAATAACTTTTGCTTTAAATGTGAAATAAAATTAAGTTTTTATTTAAAAGAAGTCTTGAATTGAATGTTAAATAATAAGTTATTATAATAACTGATGAATAGAAAGAAATAGAGAATAAATTGACCATAAATTCCATTCTATACTCAAATGGCTTACCTGGTGGTCAATAAACTGTTCCCATTATGGGAATCCCATCATAATTATGAATAGGTTCCGAATAAAATCAAAATAATCAGTCATTTTTGGGGAAAATCGTTACAAATATTAAGAATTTATTGAAGAAAATGATTTCGAAATAAAATACAACAAAATTGGAGACATTTTTGTACTAAAAATTTGTGTAAAATAATTATATTTAAAACAATTTGTAAAATAATTATTAATTATGCGTTTGTTTCACAATAATTGATGAAAACGTTCACAAAAATGAGTATAGAATTCATGTCTTTATTCCTAACCTTAAGATCTGATGAGAAATAATTAATTAATTGATTCAAAACCAAAATTCAATGAAAACATTGACTAAAAATTCAGTAAATTTTGCGACAAATGATTGAATACTCGAATAATTTGAGCGAAAGATTAAAAACAATCAAATATTTGGTATATTTTTCGCGAGTTTTCAATAAATCAATTGTTCTTAAAGTCTATGAAAGACTAGTGAAGAGTATTTTGGATATCAATAGACATATGAATCGAAACAAAGTCTGAAAGCTTTGTATAAAATGATTTTGAAAGTAAAATAAGTGTAAAAATCGGTCAAAAAGAGTGAATTTAAACATAATTTCGGTTAAAATAATGGACTGAATGTCGAAAACAATACCTAAAAAACCCATAAAATTATATTAAATCAAAAAAACAAACAAAAAATCATTTGATTTGAAATAATATTTGATTTTCTTCTCAAGACTTAACGGCTGGACATCAAGACTACCGAGAAATAGGCGGCCAGTAGTGCCGACACACAGGCGGCCAAATAGTATGGCGTCTGCTGTAGTCTAACCATACGGTAGATCTTGTTGTCGGCGTTCAGACTATCGGCTAATTCTTCAGTCTTTTGACGCTTAGCCTCCGGTTCTGACTCCACTTCTTGAGCGCCGTTGTCTCGAGACAAGTCGTCTTCAGACAAAAGATTGTCCTCGTCCTCACTCTCTGTCCATATCTCGAACTCATAGGTGTCGACCACACCATTAGTGGTGACATCGGACTCACTAAACGATTCTAAACAACAGATAATCGAAGAATTAGTCAAAAATCAGAACAAGAGTTGAGACAAACCATCGAAAGAACGCTTTTTAGCGGTTTTTATCTCTTCAATGATCTCATTGTCGTCTTTGTGTCCATTGACTGAATGTCGAGGACTAATACCAGTGTAAATGAGTATCGGATAGTCTGGATGTGCGGCCACACAGTGTGCGTACAGTTCCTCTTTACTGCTGTCCAAATAGGGACAGTAGAGGCACTGGTGGGCCACCAATTCTCCGTTAATTCTCTTATGTCTGAAGTTCTGGAAGTAGTCGCCGACGTCTGGAAGCGGTGTCTCTGCCAGTGGTGTGCACTCAATAACTTTGCACTCTTTGACCGTTTGGTTGTTTTGCTTCTGATTCAAGTCCTCCTCCTCTTCGGACTCAGCCTTAAGAAGTGTGGCCTCAAAATTGCGCGAATGAACCGACTGTTGATGAATGAGGATGTGCTCAATACTTATCGATCGGTACAGACAGAGATTGCACTGATATTTACGGTATGAGTGTTTCATACGGATGTGCTCTACCTTTAGGTCAGAAAATTAACGATTAATTCAGTGTTTAATTGATTTCATTAAAATTTTTATCAATTTTAAGACCTTTTCATTGAATTGTATTTAAAATCAATTTTTAAAATTAAAACTAATTTTCGTGGCTTTTAAACCAATTTAATGCCTTTTTAAACATAAAACTCAGTCATTAAGTAGTGATTAATAGCCTATAAAAGGCCTAAAACCTCGAAAACATGTGATTTAAAGGTCTGACGAAAAACAAACGAAATTTAAATCAAAAGACAATCAAAAGCTTAAGACAATAGGTTATCATCACATACCAGGTCTACGTGAGTGTAATACTGTTTGTCATCGGATCCAATTGGGTTACAGTAGAGGCAGAAGAGTTCCTCATCCGGATGTTTGTCCGCCAAATGAGACAAAAACTGTTGACAACTATTTCTTGTGGCGAAACACTTGTCATCGAATTTTGTGCACTTAAACCATCGGCGAAGACGTAGTTCCGTTGAATTCATTTTATTCGTGGCCTCAATTGTGGACAGGAGTGTAATCAATGGTATCTTTTGCCGCAAATCAATGTATTTTTCAATGGCTTTGCCGTCGAAGACTTCGACCGTTTGGGGAACGCCTTCCTTCAGCTGTCTCTTCCTTGACTTGTCTTCTGCGACACTCATGACTGGTCCTGTGCTCTGATATCTACTAATTTCACTAAATTATTGTCAATTAATTGATTTGTGGTTAAAAATCAATGAAAATATGAGTCAATGTTTTGCATTCAATTCAAACATTGTTTGACAACAAAACACTTTTTAGTGAAACAAAAACACAAATAACGTCCGCTTTTGTCGGAAATTTCAAAGAGTTTATGCCGGTTTAAAATCAATATCCTGGTTATTTTCCGCCTTTATTACCATTTAAAATCAATTCTAGTTGTTTTGAAATTATTGTAGTCTTCTTTTTGATGTGTAATATTGAACAGGGATTTGTCAATTGACGATTTTATTTACGTTAGTAATGATGTATTGATTTTTTTGAGTGGCGTTCAGTTCAATGAACTTTTGGACTCAGATCTGACTCCTTTTGACAAAAAACGAGACAAACTTCTTGTCTCTCAAACTAATGACAGTTTAATGAAACCAATGCTCTGTATATTAACTTAACATAACAAACAACTGGGTAATCGTCAGATATAATCGATTCATGTCATGAACTACTGCCCTTGAATTTGAAGTCAATAAAACTGGAGTAATAAAA
>JAQIXD010001700.1:0-13455 GCA_034699985.1 Minunthozetes semirufus | reverse complement strand
TTTGTATTCATTTTCTAAAGAAATTAATTCTTGTTTTTCACTCAAATCCAAAACACATTCAATTTTAGGCCGAATTTCAGACAAATATTTCTTATATTTAGTTAAAGTAATGATACAATTGTTGGCAAATCTTAAATCACTTTCAAGTCTTTGTATTTTGTCTTTAAATTGATTTAATTCATTGATTTGATTGTAATTTGAAATTAATTTTTTGATAGAAATTGCTTTTCCTTTAAACAAATCTCTTATTAAGTCTTCACTCAATTCATCGCAAATGTCTGTTAACTCTATTCTAGAAAACTTTGAACTCATTTTCAAATCATTAAAATCACTGAAAACTAATTGCAATCAAAACTAAATTCAATTGAATTAATGCCACAAAACATGTGATTCAATGAAAAACATAAACAAAACTTGAAAACAAACCGACAAATAGTACAGAAAAGAGTCGACAGACGGCGCTCTGCTTTTCACACAACAAAACATTAAATAAAAATTCAATACGTTTTGAAAAGCATTTAATTTTGTTTACATTTCAAACATTTGTTTAAAACCAGTTTTAACTGAATCTCAGTATTATTTTAAAGTATTTTCTTTGAATATCACTAAAAGAGGATTAAATCCAATCGTTTAACCATTAATTCTTCAAAATCATTAGTAATTTCAACCGAAAAATTCCGATTAAAATAAACTGAATTTGATTTTTATCTCAAATTACAGTTTGAATGTAAATCGAGTGCGATGTCTAAAATGGCAGGTTCTTCATCAGATATGGTACTGATTGCCGGCAATTCCCACAAAGAGTTGGCCAAAGATATCAGCAATCGATTGGGCGTCCGATTGGCCAACCATTCGCTATATCACTCGACAAATCGAGAGACAGTATTAGATATCGGGGACTCTGTTCGCGGCCGCGATTGTTATCTCATCCAAACGGGGGGTAAAGACGTGAACAACAACATTATGGAACTGTTGATTATGGCGTACGCCTGTAAGACATCTTCAGCTAAGAATATCGTCGGAGTTATTCCATACCTTCCTTACGGAAAGCAGTCAAAGATGAGGAAAAGGGGTGCGATTGTGGCCAAACTGTTGGCCAAACTTATATGTAAAGCGGGTTTCACTCACATTATAACTATGGATATGCATCAGAAGGAAGTAATGAAATTGGTTTACCTCTCATTAAATTTGTTCTAATCATTGATTATTCTTCGTATGAATGGTTAGGTTCAGGGCTTCTTTGACATACCGGTCGATAATCTGAGAGCGTCGCCATTCCTTCTTCAGTACATTCAAGAACAGATACCCGACTATAGGAATGCGGTTATTGTTGCCAAAGACCCGGGATCTGCAAAGAAGGCCACTTCATATGCAGAACGACTTCGTTTGGGAATCGCTGTACTTCATGGGGAACAGAAAGAGAGCGAATTGGATGAAGTGGACGGCAGATACAGCCCTCCCCCTCAACAGCAAGAAGAAGGTCCTAAGACTTATGACGTTGGTTTGGACCCAATGCCAGTATTGGCCGCTAAGAACAAACCGCCGATGACTGTAGTCGGAGATGTCGGCGGACGGATCGCTATTATGGTGGACGACATGATCGATGAGGTCGAGACCTTTGTTAAGGCAGCGGAAGTGCTCAAAGATAGGGGCGCTTACAAGATATACGTGTTGGCCACACACGGACTGCTCAGTCAGGACGCGCCCCGACTTCTAGAAGAGTCAGCTATTCATGAAGTGGTGGTCACTAATACAGGTATGCATTGGCTGTGCTTTTGGTATGAATTTTATTTAATTAATGGTTTACTTTGAATCAGTTCCACACGAAGTCCAGAAGATGCAGTGCAACAAAATCAAGACAATAGACATATCTGTTCTTTTGGCCGAAGCTATCCGTCGAATACACAACAAGGAGTCCATGTCTTACCTCTTTCGTAACGTCACTCTCGAAGATTAGTCCAAAACAAAGTCCCCCCAATTGTTCCCATATTTCTGTCGATCTCTATATTTGTATTGAATCTGAAGACTAATTGTTATCACAATTAAGAACTATTTGTCTCTAATAGTGAACTGTTTTCTAATGATCTGATCTTTGAGTCATTTATTAATCAATTTTTTACTTATTTTTCGGTTCTTTTAATCAAATATTAATTACATTTGTATTCAAATTGTTTTCGACTTTTGTTTCAATTGATTCAATGTTTTTTCTTTTAGTTCTTGAGATCAATCTTTGAGTCATTTATTTGCCATAAGTTTTAAGTAGATTAAAGTCGAAGATTATGAGCTTTTTGTGTCAAAACATTTGTAGTTTTTCTTTCAATTAATGAATATTTTGTTTAAAAAAATAAATGTTTTTTTCAATTGAATCACAATTTAAGTCAAAATTATTGATTAAAATCTAAGAGTTTTGTGTTTTATTCAAAAATAAGCCCTGAATTTGTCCTTTCATTGGAAATAGAGTTTTTATACCAAATAGGAATTCCTCTTATTTTAAAGCCAAACAAAATAGAGAAGAAAGAGTCAATATTTCTGATATTTATTTTGCATTCCATTAAGAAATTTATAATAAATTAAAATTATATTCAAATTTGATATTCTTATCGATGTTTTCATTAGTTTGGAAATCAATATTAATTCACAAATGAATACAACATTTGATACGAATATTCCGATAATACTAATGAAGAAAACGCTCTGCAAATCGATTAAACTCAATATCTCTTCGTTATCGCGTCTGTCATCGGTGTGAGGCTGTGCTGGTATGTGGAGGAGTGTTTGGGTCATCCATTTCATAAACATTCCGTTTTCGATGAGTAGTTTAATGCTTTTGAAAACAAATTGATTTCAAAATTAAGTTTCAAATTCTGTTCAATACTTACGCCTCATTCATTGAGTCGATTAGAGGCGACCCTTTTTGTAGACCCATAGCCAACTGGTCAACCATAAGAACTTCCGTTGAAATATACATATCGATCGATGCAAAACTCCTGACCCCGAACGCCAGCGCCTGATATGTCATAATCAGAATTTTGCTTTTGTCCAAAAGCCTTGACTCTTGAACAGCTTCAATACCACCCCTCAGGTTTGAAGGCATGTCTATCTTGGAATGTATTAAACTCTGTCCTATCGTATAGTATGGGTCACAGCACTCGGCTTTTGCGAAATAGTCGTAATAATATGAGTGACGGTATGTGAATATGTCGTACTTCCCGCTGATGGCAACTTCCTCTAAGTCATGAAGCGTTTCAATTGGATCCTCATATTCTGGGAGTGTGAGCACAGAATAAAATACTCCGCCATAGGTTTTCATTAAAATAAGAGATGAGAAGAACCAAATTAACAAAAGGAATTGGGTTATTGTGCTCTTTATATTCAGTTGTATATTGGCTAAAGAAAATTTAATTATTATCATGGTTATTTAAATCAGGTATAACCAAGAGCTTACATTGTTGAAGTAGAACGCCAACCAGTGCTATAGATATTGAACTCATCCTATTATATCCATTTCGAGTATAAGTTACGTAAAACAGATTTAAGTAAAATATTTGAATCAAAAGAGCGATTATTATGAATGAGATTATTATAGAAATCCAGACAATTGCAGAAAAAGGTCTTATGGTTATCCATTTTCGGGATTTTAATCCAGGCATAAGTGTGACAAAAGTGAGGGGCACTACAGAATAGGGCACAGTATAGTCAATTACTTGCATCCTCTTAAGATTTTTTGTCAGATCACAGATTGCGATGTCAGCCCTCTTGACAAAGGAATGGATTCATTATTTATTCTCAACTAATTATTTGAAAAGACTTACTTTGTCATAGAGGTGGCCAACACTCCCAATCCAGACTCCATTCTCGACAGTACCCCAACTTTGATTGGCATAAATCACATCAAAACGGAAATTGAATTTTTTGGCCAATCCTTCGATCATTAGGGCTTCGACTGACTCTTCCAGAGCATACTTTCCATCCTTGAAAAGCACTTTACAATAGGGCAGTGCCTTAAGTATTGATTAAATCAAATTGAAATTCAAAATAATTAACAAACATTAGGCGAACCTCATTGACAACAACTCTTAGAGTGGTTCCGTTCAGATTGCATTTCATTGGTTTGACAGTTAGCACATCCTTAACTCCGGGATCATTTGCATACAATATGCCTTCAAATGATTGACAGCCATTGATAACAGGCCTTATGTAAGCCATATCGGAGGTATTCCTAACGATATTCACATTAATTACAATACATTTGAGCTCAGAATAAGTCTGAAAAATATTTGATGAAAATTCTCGAATGAAATCACTTTTAATAACAATAAAAATGTTTATAATCTTTGAGTTCAAAGAATTGTATAAAAGATTTAAAACATTTGACAAAATCTTTTCATTTGAATATTCAATGAATAAATTGATGTTTTTATTGTCAAAAAGATGAGAATATTTGATGAATTTTTTGTTAACTTGTTTATTGTCGAGAGGTTTATAATTGCAATACTGGTTACGCCACTGAGAAAATACAACAGAATCGCTAAAATTATCCGACAAAAGTAAATTAGCTTGATTATTTGAACAAACATTATCAAGAAATTTTAGAAAATTATCACCAATGAAATAAGACTCAGAGGAAATTATGAAATTAAAACACAAGATTAATAAAGACTTTTCAACCATATTTTATTTGTCGTGTCAATTGTGTCATGATCAATTCTATAAAAAACAAAAGGTTTGGGAAACAAAAGGTGTTATGAAAGTGAGAATAAGGGACAGTCATCTCTATTCTTAGTAAATCAAATTATTTATTCATTACATATCACGCGGCGACAGAATAACCATTAATTTTATGAATAAAGAAATACTTCACTCAAATATGTTTTTATCCCAGACTTCAGGCGTTAAAGGAATTGATTTTTTATTGCAATTTATTTAAAGCCAATAACTGTTACTTCACTGCAATACACTTATTCTGATTGAAGTTATCAAGAATTTTAAAACAATGGAAAGGTTGACACTTATCAAGTTATCACATGTTATTTATTCTTAAAACAATATTTATCATGTCAATTTTAGAACGCCTTGATTTATAGCATTTTAGTGAATGACAATCAATGATATTTTATTGAATGTATTGTTTGTACAAATTGTACAAGTTCAAGGATAAATTAGATCAATAGCTTACTTGAGATCTTTGATTTATAAAATTATTATAATATAAAAGCTCAGCATGGTGCAACTGTCATTCCTAAATCATATGATATTTGATTATTAGCAATTGATCTCAATTCATTTTTAATGGCAAATTATTGATACATCTAAATAATAATTATATAAAATTTAGACCAAAAATAAGATAATCTAGCTTAATCTCTTATTGATAAATAAAAGAATATTACCATGAAAATAAATTCAATGAAAATTTGTCAATTTAAAAATGAACAATCAATACCAAGATAATAATTTTGCAAGATTAATTTGAATTACTTATTTCTCATGAATATAAATTGAATTTTAGATTATATCATTAAAATGATCTGTCATATTTTAAATTAATTATTTGAATATCATCATGATAGAATTCGATAAATTTTTAATGTGATGAAAAGGTTGGTAAGAATGATATTGTTAACTCCAATTGTAATCGATACGTTACCAAGGATAAGAATATCATTGAAAACTACAAAAATATTAAGTTTTTTTGCTAGATTAAGGTCAGGAACGGTATAAATGGCTTATTTATATCGAATACTAATTTCTTTAATCAGATTATTGTTTGAGATTTTGAATAAAATTATTAATCATTTAAAACAATTATATTTGTGGTCAAAAAGAGTATTAAAATGGTTGACATCTTTGTCTAATTTGTTGATTGGATTAAAGGTATTATGTTTTACTTTACTCATTTATGGAGTTATTATCATAACTTTGGATTATTTGAATTATCCCTCATTTTTCAAACTAAGAATCATTAATAATGTCAAAGGCTTTGATTTACCGCCGATTAGTTTCTGTACCGAAACTAAAGTATTATTCGATAAAAACAAAATCATTTCGTTTTATAATTCGAGTCAAGAGTTCAATCAATTCAAACGATTTGCTGAGAAAAGAGCTGAAGAGGAATGGAATAAAACTGATTCCAATTTCTGCACAAAACAAGATATTCATTTGACACCTGATGAGTTGTATGTCTGCGGAGAGATTCCTAAACCTCTCCATTATTTCCGGGAATACTTTAAAGAGAAACAGAAATCCATTTTTAATGATTTGAGTTTCGATCAAATGAAAGGACTTATGTTTAGAGCCAATGAAGTGATTAATGTTTCGGCAAAACTTCACTCCAGGTATAACTCAAATGAAATTCTGATAACAAATTCCACTCAAAGTATTCAAGTGTTGGAAACAATTTATGGAAACAAAGACTTTGGGATTTGTTTTACATATTTTCATCCAAACGAAAGATTATTCCTAAGAGATGACGATTACATCGACTTTAACCTCCAATATAATAATATTCCGAATCTATACAGTAATCCGTTTTTTGAGTTCAAAAATAGAGATAAATTCCCAGAAATATATTTCAATGAATATTCAATACTTTATTTGAATGTCTATCAAAAGATCAATAACTTTGAATTGAATAAATACAATTCATTGAAAATTAGTCGACAGGGATTGGAAGCAAAGATAAGATTCACGAAGACTTCTGTGGATCTTCTCTCAATGCCTTATATGGACAAATGCAAAGATTATGGTGAGTTTAATGTAAATTCAATTGATCTAAAATCAAATATTTTTTATAATTAGGGTTTGAAAACCAGTTGATTTGCAAACAAAATTGTTTAGAGAATGAATACTTGATTAAAAACAAATGTTTTCCGAATCCTTTTGTTTGGAAATCATTTAAATTGACATTAAATTTGAGTCAAAATGAGAACAATATTTGCGATAAAAATCAAAATATTTCTGAAATTCAATCAAATTATTGTCAAAATATTTGTCCCAAAGATTGTGAAGAAAAATATATTTTCATTCGTTTCGATAATTCTTTAGTTTTGAATATAAGTGAAACAAAAATCACAATTAATTACGAAAATTCTGTTGAATTTCAATACACATCAGAAGTGAAGTATACTTTTGTGGACTATTTTTCAAATATTGGAGGAATGTTTGGACTCTTCTTCGGAATATCATTTATCGAAATCAATGAATTGCTTAAGAAGACATTGAGCAAGCTAAAACAATTGATCGAAGTTTTAATCAATTTTCAAATGATAACCAATTTTTTTCAAAACGTGAAAATATTGAAATTTTTCTTAAATCATTCAAATAAACTAATTTCCAAATTGTCCATGGTTAAATGGAAATTATACATTCAATTACTTACGATTCCAATAATTTTTAATCAAATTTTGAAAATAAGTGACAATTATCTGAAATTTCCGATAGAAGTAAGCGTCGAATGGATTCCAAACAGAGATTCGCAAAATCTATTGAAGAATGAATCGATTCCTGCGATTACTGTATGTTTTGAAGATATTTTTGAAAGACTTCTATTCGACCGAAAACTTGAAAGAAACATTACATTACCCACGTATTCACATGGTATTCAATTAACAGATAAACAAAATTGTATATTGTTGATGAAGAAATTTGAGCAACATCATATATGCTTTAAATTCAAGTCGAATGATTCAAATTTCATAGATATGGTCACAGAATTTCTACTCATAACTATGAATACCCCCAATATTTTGAAGAATAGGCCACAAGATATATATGATGTAATGCAATGGATAGATCCAAACAACCTTGATCCAAAATGGAACTCTATTACAAATATTTACGAATTTCTCTTTAAATTGATTAATGTTGAGAATATTGAAGAATACAATGAAATACAGAAACAAATAAATGACAAAACATTTGGTAATTTCAATGAAACGCAAAATCTATTTGACTTTTATTCACGATTTTTGAATTGTCTCTCAAAGCGGTTGATGCCTATGAATGATATAATTGAAATCCAGCATGGTGCTTTTTATAAGTTATGCGATAATGTAAAACAAACTGTTCAATTGATGTCACCATTTGGTAAATGCCATACATTCAGACATAGATTCAGTTTAAATCAAACTCGAAGTCTAAAATCTGAAACTATATTTATTTTATCTGAATTGAGGGACAAATTATATTCTAGCATGGTTAAATTCTTGAAAATCAAATATTTCATTCATCCATCAGATACTTTCCCGGATTTAATGAGCGAAGAGATTCAATTGACTGATAATAGTATACAACAAATGTCAGACTTTGATATATTTGTCACAAAATATGAGTTCAAAAAACTTCCGAAACCTTTTGAGACCGAATGTAATAATTATGGGGAAAATAATAATCGATTTGAATGTCTCAACAAATGCTATAAAAACCAATATTACAGTCAATGGAAATGTATTCCAAACGATAATCATTTGCTTTCTATTCAATTAAAAGACGGAACTATTGAACCAAATGTGAAATTTTGTCACAAAAATGACAGTAAAACCAAAATTGTCAATCAAAAATTGAAAGAATCTTGCTTCATTTTATGCCCAGATTCATGTAATCAGTTTTCATTTAAAGCAGAAATTAAATCCCAATATAGTTATGAAATGAAACATGGTGATTATTCAAAGACTCGATTCAAAATTATCGATAAAACTTATATCAAATACATATTTGAGGCGAAAATAAAAATATTAGATCTCATAATCAGTTTAATAAATATTCTGAGTCTTTGGCACGGAATCAGTTTAGACAAAATTATTGTTTTATTTTCAATATTTTTGATCAAAATTTACTATAAATTGAAAAATTCATTTCAATTTGAGTTTCATTCGTCAAATAATTTATTATTTCATATTTTATTGAAATATAACCAAAAAGTTAAATATAAGGTAAGAATTTGTAAACTGTTTAAGAGCTAAATTAATTGATTAAATTTCACTTCTCTATAGATTATAATAAAGACTTTATTGACAATCATTTTATTGAAAGAAGTCTTAAAAGTCTCCAAAAATTATTTTAATTACGAGAAAAGTATACGAATTGAAGTCAAAAGCAATTCATTAGATAATAATTTCATCGTTAATATAGTGACAAATGTATACATAGATGAGAGGAAAATGTATAACTCAAGTGCTTGGATGAGAACA
Organism: Minunthozetes semirufus; assembly: GCA_034699985.1. Lineage (NCBI taxonomy): Eukaryota > Metazoa > Arthropoda > Arachnida > Sarcoptiformes > Punctoribatidae > Minunthozetes > Minunthozetes semirufus. The sequence continues at coordinate 4,267 of JAQIXD010001700.1, read as the reverse complement.
CCATGCAAAATACAAGAATATTTTCATCGTTTAATTAAGGGTCCTTGTATAGATAGTGAACAGATCCTAATAAGACAAACCTACTTACTTGACTGCCTCTATGATAATAATATAACAGCAAAACAATTATTCACTGAAGAAAATATTGACAAATATAAAAGTGTTGAAAGATATACGGCTTCAGTATATGACCAGATTATTGATTTGAATGATACCAATCAAATTCATGCCTATGAATATAATAAAGATATTGAAGTAGATGAATCATATAACTGCCATTTCTTTATGAAACTTTTCTCTTCTATAAGTTTTAATGACAACATAATCAAACGAAAACAGAAGAAAAGTAAAAATATTATTACCTTGTTAATTGAGAAAAATCTATTATATGATTATTTTTGGCAAAATACGATTTTACCAAAAATACATTCCGATATAGTGCTGAGCGATTCGTTGACTATGAAATCCTATCATATTTATCGGGATTCAAATTCAAATTATAAAGTAAACCAAACTTATATTATCCAAAAAATTAAACACAGGTTTCTGAAGCCACCGCATGGAGACTGTCATGACTATAACAATCAGGATATTTCTCTATACAATGCCTCAAATCAGTGGCAGTGCTTTCGACAGTGTCTTAAAGCTTATGGTAAAAATCAATTCAAATGTAATCCGATTTTCATCGATTACTCAATACATGAATTGGACTTTAATTCAAATGATTTGAAAATTGACTGCAATTCTACTCAACAGAGAAATTATGATAAATATGTCGTCGAAAATGATTTGAATACAATTTGCGAGAAATTCTGTCCAAAAGACTGTCAAACAATTGATTTCAAAACACAAGTCATTAGAAATCCTTCTAATTATGAAAACGATATTCAATCGACTCATTACTCAAAAAGTATTGTTTGGGACTCAAACAAACCAATGTTTGTCTACTATGAAGAACCCATTATGTCATTCATTGATTATTGTGTTTATTGTGGAGGACTTCTTGGACTGTGGTTCGGAACCAGTGCTAAAGATATTATTCATTCTGTTCTGAATAATAGGTTTTGGTCACATATTTGGCAGAAATTGATTCAAATAAACAGAAGAAATATTATCTCAAATTTATAACAAAATATTTGTCTATTTTGATATCACTTCATATATCAGACACTCATATAAATCAATATTAAAAATCTGTTTATTTATGATTAACTTGTTTTTCAATATAAGAATTGATAGAATTTTATTTGTGGTTAATATCTATATTAATTAAAATTATAATCATTGATAATTTACGAGAAGAATAAATAAAAGTTTCTTGCTCAAAATTTAAGAACGTTTCTTGAATAATAAATTCCCCTTAATTTTTGGCTGAAGAGAAAGACCAAACTTTTCTTCGAATGATATCTTCTGTCCATTGATTGGACTAATTGTGTATTTCTGAAGAAGTGAAGTAAAATAAAGGAACACTTCCATCCTTCCCAATGTCTCTCCAGCACAGGCACGTTTACCTAACATTCGAATAAATAACCATGTTTAAATTAATAGTTCAAAATCAAAGTGTTATTTGAAAGTTACCAATTGAAAATGGCATAATTAATTCAGTGTTGATCACATTCTTTTCATCGTCTGTCAGGAAACGTTTTGGTTCAAACTGTTCCGGATTATTCCAAATTTTGGTGTCGTAATGAACAGCCCAAAAGTTGCCCAAAATGAGAGTGTCTTTGGGTATAAAGTGGTTCAAAATATGTGTGTCCTCTAAGGCTCTGAATCATATCGAGTGTTAGAATTAAGAAATAGTTTTTTGTTGCGATTAAGAAAATGTGAATAATTTTGAACAAGGTATAATTTTACCTTCGGAAGAGATTAATAGGTATTGTTGGCTTCCACCGGAATATTTCGCAAATGAATGCCTGAGTCAATGGCATTCTGAGTCTGTCGGCCCACGTGACAGACCTTTCTTTGCCGACCACTTCATCGATCTCTGTCTGCAGTCTCTTTTGCCATTCAGTGTAATGAGCGGCCGATAAGAGACACCATTCAGTTGTTGTTCGCACAGTTTCACTGCCGGCTCCAAAAAAGGCCAAACAATTTGCGTGAAGTTTTTCCACTGAAAATCAATTGATTAGTGAAACAATAAAAACATCAAGTTATTTATCATAAAATATACTGACTTGTAAAAGACGAATCTTTGTCCTTTTTAGTTTCCATTTCAGCGAGATATCCGTCGATATAATCGCGTTTAATATTGTGATCGAAACTTTTCTGGTGGCCTAAAATCTCCTGGCTTTAAATTCAATAGAATTAGATTACTTCAATGAATTTATTTAAATCTATTACTCAAAAAGTTCAAATTGTTTTCCAAAAATCTTGCTATTTGTCATTAATTGGATCCGGTATAGCAAACCACTCACCCATTTCGGATAAGTGGTAAACATAGCGGTAATGGAGAATATGCCTGAAATATCATCAATGGTTTTGTCTAAAAAAATTCGTTTTGGTTCATCTATTTCGAGTCGATGACCAAACACCAAATGACTGATATTGTTTGACATACTGGGAGTCAATACATCTCGAATATTCACAGACTCTTCGCCTGTTTTGTCAATTCGTTCAATCAGGTAACAGATCTCTTCAATAACCTTGTCTTCCATACTTCCCTTTCCATATCCGAGATCTCTCATAATTTGCATGGAAAGGCGTCTCTGCTCTCTCCATACCGGGTCGTTGTCATCAACAAAACCTTTAAATATAAATAACTATTAAATGAAGAATTTTATAGAATGTAGATATAATATTATATCACATACTTTTGAGTCTACCAAGAACACTAAACTGAGCTTCATAGGGTTTCCCCAATAAAACATCTTTAGAATAGGCGTCTTTTGCAGACTCATAGTCATTTACAAACACAACATTATTCACACCTAATTGGAACCTGGTTCAATCAAAAACATTATGAAATTATTGGTAAAACTCGAGTAAAGTCTTATTTATTTTTATAAAAATTAATTATTAATTTGAGTTTTAAATTAATTTTAGACTTACGTAAAGACATTTCCATATTTTTCACCCAATTTGGCGATCTTTCTATGCGGGTCATTACCCAGAAATGGCAGGTATCCCACAAAAGGCAGTCCTGTGGGACCGGGAGGCAAACGACTTCTCTCCAAATAAGACTTTAATAAAAACTGAAATAAACTCAAAAATACAACAAATAGTGTAAATGAGAACAGATTTTCATAAATCAAATCAAAAATTGTTTGAAACGAAAACATTTTTCTGAAATTAATGATATTTTTCACAAAATTTGTGGTTATTTGCGATCAAATTGCTTACAGACGCGCTATTTATAGTTTTAAAAAGTTATCTTCAATAATCTTTATCAGAGATAATTTAAGACAGGAAGACAGACTTGATTGGCTTATCCTTTTGACAATTCATTAATTGACAGTTGGGTCTAATAACCGGCTATCATATGATAAGTCGTGTATATTATTATAATCGCTTTAACGTGAACTGTAAATCCAGATTAAAAGTGGATTAAAGACCCGTCCCAAGTGGATTAAGACAGGTTAGCTACCATGTGGAATTTACTTTAAAATAATGTAAATCACAATTAAATATTTACTTTTGATAAACAACTGTTAGACCTGCGACCAAATTCTATTTTCTTATCAAGTTTTGTGACCAGGTGTAGGCTGTACAAGATGTAATTGTAAAATGGTCCCTAGGTAAAAACACGCAAAAACATTACAATACAATACAATTGATAATTTCCATGGTTAAACCAGACTATTCCTAAAACAAGCTTTCAAAGAAGACTATAAAACGACGATAACTCCCTTTAAGAAGTATATTTTAATTTCAAAATAGAAATATCTTTGAATTGGGTATTAAAACTAAATTCTCAATTTTCCTAATTAAATCTAGAATTATTAAGAAGCAAACGCTATTATTAATTAAAATGATCCCTATAGAGAGTATGCTTAACTTATCAAACGACACTAACCAATCCTTCATAGAAGTCTTAATTGCTAAATAGTCAATGATTTGCCCTTTCATTCATTTTTCATAAAAAAGCATAATAAACCACCTTAATAAGAAAAGCATAGCCCTTTCCTTTCTATTTAATATAGGAATAGCATAGCATAGGATTAGCATTACTTACTCCCATCTATATAACATTCAAAAGCATAGATTATTTATACCTTTCACAATAGGATTAGCATTAGTCCCATCTATATAATATTGAAAAGCATATTCA
>JAQIXD010001699.1:0-13458 GCA_034699985.1 Minunthozetes semirufus | reverse complement strand
CTCTCTCTCTCTCTCTCTCTCTCTCTCTCTCTCTCTCTCTCCTCCCATTCCTTTGAACTATTTTCAGGATTCCATTAAATATAAGAAAGAATTTCTCAAATTTTAAGTGCGAAAAGTGAACTCTTTTAGATGGCATTTATCAAACTCTACTTATATTCCTATCCTTAGTATCATTAAGTAATGTTCAGATCATTTACTTTGGATTCATAACCTTTTCATGAAGTTGTTTGAGAAATGAGATAATTATTAGCATGGTAATTTCATGTCTTATCAAACTCTTAATGCAAAGTTTTAATGGATTTTTGGGTAGAAAATAACTTTATATATGAATAATGTGTTCATGAAATATCAATTTAATGTTTTCGCTCTTCAACTAATACTTGAAGAGACTCTTAGTGATGCCACGAGTTCTCAATTGATGGACACATTTATTGTCACAATTATTCAATTTATTTACAAATACTAATGAATTAAATCTATTGAATAAAAATCTCTGAAAAAACAAAACAATTATTGATTTAAATTGAAATTCTGTTTTTAATTAATGAGGAGAGGAATGGAGTGAACTATTGATTTGGTTTGCATTTTATTTGATTATGATTTTGTGTTAATTCTTGTTTGAAGAGCACAACTGTTTCAGATAAGAGTCTCACAAATCCATATGTTAATGACATGTCACAAAAGTGCTCCGATTCTTATATGGCTCACCACTCAGGGCTCGAACCAGTAAATAAAAAGAGTATTTTTATAATTAAAATTTTTATTCAACCGAAAGGAACGGAATAGTTATGAGAAGTGAAAACATAATAGTCTGTCCTCTAATGAGTTCTTATTAAAAGGGAATTCAATTCAAAATAGACTTTTGATAAGATAAATATGTTCTGAATCTATTTCATAGAATTTAATAATATTTCTGTCGTTTTGGGATTTAAAAAAAATAAATATTCATTTCTGAAAAAATCAAATTCAATTCACTTATGAAATTTCAGAATTAAATTATGGATTTTTGGCTAAAAATTCATTTTTCATCTCTTCTAAGATCACTTTAGTATTCTTAAGGCAGTCAAAGGATTTTTTATTTTTAATAATAAACAAACATTTAATCCATTATTCAATCAGTTTTGAAAAATACTATAAATTTTGAAATTTTAATCTAATTTTGATATATATTTCGAAACCATTTTATTTTTCATTCATTTTTTTGTGAGACAGAAGAGAGAGAGTAAAACGAAGAGAAATTTGTCGAAAAATAATGGACTTTTTCAAAGACATTGATTCCAGGGATAGATCGCTTTTTTCGACGACTAATTGCTGTCGCAAAGGTATTCCAGTTATTAGGGAAAACCTAAAAAAGCTTTAAATCATTTGATCGATGATCTGAACGAAGAGAAGCCCAGGAATTAGAAATTCATCGGAGTTTCCAAACGACTTAAACATTGATTGAACGACTCCTCCGAACGAAACCAATTTTCTTGACTTCAGCTCTGAAAGACTTTTTGCAACTTCTTTGTCGACAATTGCATTGGTTTTAATCGGAAAGACTTAAATCAATGAAGAAATTGGTGGCAAAATGTGTTACTTTTGGATCAATAAATGTGTTTATGAGTTGAGCGGAGTTTTAGACAAAAACAAGTGATTAATGAATTAATTTTCTTCGTTTGGGTTTCTCTTTGGTATTCCTCTCTCGACAGACAAACGAAGAATCGGACAAATATTGTGAAACCAATTATCGATAAATCCGTTATATTTATGTCTTTTATTGCTCTCCCAACGAATGAAAAAGAAATGAGCGAACACTTCACAAGAATCCTATTCTGAGCGATAGTCGGAGCGATTATTTACGTTTATTCGAGGAGAAAATGTCGTGTCATCTCTCTCTCTCTCTCTCTCCAAATAGAAAAAACAAGTTTAACCCATTTGAATGTTTGGTTATTTTATGAGCGATTGATTTGATTGTGGCCACTATCTAATCAAATTAGCAAATAATCAATTATTGTGAATAAAGAGCAAAATAAACTCTCATTACGTAATCCAGAGCTCAATCTCGGTATGGATTTACGATAAGTTTCGTCTGATTTGGGTTTTTATGAGCAATAAAAGTGAATTAATTAAATGTTAGTCTAAATTGGATTTGAATGCAAACCAAAAACTCTGCTTTCAATAAACTTCTGGTGTTTTGTCAGTTTGTTTGCCAAATATTTTTTTCCTCAAAACTGATCCAAAATCAATAGTCTTATGATTGATATTCAAGTCTTGTTTTATCTGATCTTAGGCTTTGTTTTCATGAGAGAACACATGACTATAAATATTATATTATTCGGAGTTTTCAGCAAAAATACTAATAATAATGTTTTCACAGAATTTAATTCACAAACACTTCACAAGAATAACAAATAAGTGAAGAGATTTTCACATCAATCGCTTCATTGAATATTTCATAAATATTTGCATAAAAAGCATTTAATTTTATCAAAAAAGTAATCAAAATGTCTTTTCTTTTAGTTTTTAAGAATATTTTTATTAAAAATCAAATTCATTTGAATAACGAGAACAAGATTTGGTTAACAATTTTGTTGCCAAAGATTTTCACAAACTTCACTCAACTTAAAGGTTTTCATTTAATATTTAAAGGGCTTCTTTTGAAATGATCATGGGAAGCATTTTTTTAAAGTCACAAATATTAAAAACATGTTAGAAAACTAATGGAAAGTATCTGCTATTCAAATATATTTTTTATTGATGAATGTCTTTCAAAAATGCTTTTAAAAAATTTAAAGTATTCCCAAAATTGTTGAGTTTTAAGAGTAGCATGGTCATAATATTGATCATATTATATACATTTTTTTTGTCTGAACTTTCATCTGTTTTTCATAGTATCGACACCGGAATTGTGTGTCAGAAAAATGGCCGATCGATAAGAAAATAATCTACAGATACTTACGGTTCCGAAAGGATTATGGATTATGTATTTTTTTATAAGGCTCTGGCAGTCAGTACAACACTCCGGCACAGCATTAATAGTCTCATATGTCTAGAGTATTAGTATTTAAAGAACGAGAGAAAATTGTCTGAAGATATCCTTTTTATGGTGTTTTTACGACATATACCCAGCAATAAGTCCTAACGTTTTGATCATTAATTGATTTTCGTGTCAAATGAATGAATCGACAAATAGATTGTATGACCAATACGCGATTGCGATGTGAAAACATAACCCAAACTCAATTAGGTCTCGATATACTTATATCGGGAATAATTACACTTTAAACCACTCGTAAATTCACTCGATTTGAGATGAAATCGTTTTGAAGTACTTTTAAAAGCCTTAAATCCAATATTTTTTCATTTCATTTGAGACAAGAAATAGAAAAATATTGTCTTTCGATTGTCTTTCGTGAGAGGAATCACTTTTACTTCACAAGAAGTCTATTATAAGAGTTTGAAAAAATTACATAATAGAAGAAAATTGATTGATCTGTCAAATGGATTGAAAGTAAAGAATTTAAATCTATTTCACCGATAATTATATGTTTCGCAAGAATTTGAAATTCTGTTCAATTTATAACTGTGTGTGAAGTGAACCTAAAATCCATTAAAACTGATTAATCGTATATTTAATTGAATGTTGTATTTCTCTATTGAAAAGGAATCGCCAGAAGTGTATCGTCACAAAAGTCCGGTCATCCCTCTCTTCCAGCGCCAAGAAATATATCAGTGGTATTGACTCAATGGTATCCGCCGGCCGTTCGGGTTAACTGGCAGTTCGATTGGCACCTCCTCGACAAGAGCATCAAAGTTAGAGCTTTTCAAATCGTGTACAATCCGGTCAAATCCAGGTATGACTCAAACACTTACTTTTCTAACACTCCTTTCCTTTTTATTCAAACAATTTTAATGAAAATTATGTTTACGTCAATTGAATTCTTCACTTATTAATAAAATACTTACAATTAATTATTCATTCATGTATTCAATAAACTTGAAAAAAAAGGAAATACATGAATATAATCCTGAGCAAAATAATTTCAATCTAAAAACAAATATTTGGCTAAAATAATTAAAGAATATTCTTTGAGAATATATATTCTTGCAATAAATTTAAACTGATATAAGAAGAGATTTTATTGATTAGTTGTATTTCATAACTAATTATTAAAATCAATATTTAATGGAATGAAATGAGACTTTCATAGACCAATGAAATGAGAGAATATAATACAATATTATTGCCATTTATTGTGCGAACAAATAATGCAATAAAAGTAATATTGAGTTCAATTATTTTCTATCATTTTTTTCTGAACATTTGTATTAAGTCTTCTCCCGAGAGAAGCAAACATTTGGTCTGAAAAATGGTTTGAATTTGCATAAAGTGCTTCACTTATTAATATTGAATTAGTTTTGTTTAAAAACAATTTTAAATTCTAAATTGCATTTAAATTAAAATATTATCCTCTTTTGAAAATAATTATTAGTATTATTGTTTTGAATAATGCTGAAAAATGTGCTAGCTATTTTCAAACTGGTAGCTCATCTGTGTAAAGGTAATTCTCATTAATCATTTCAAACAATATCAACATATTGTTGATTTTTCTGAAAATAATTCTTCTTATAATAACAATCATGAATTCAATTTTGATTTCATCTTAAAATTCAATTTACTAGATTAGATTCTGTCTGAAAATTGCTTATTTGCCATTTCTTAAATAATTGATCCATACTGGTTCTTAGATAGCAGAATATCATTTGCTCTACAAATATACCACAAATATTTTGAAATGACTGCAAACAAACTCATAAATTGAAAGTGAATTCCAGAAAATCATTGAATTTATTGATGTTTTTCGTTTACATTTAAATCGTTGTTTATTTTGGAGAGAATCTGATAGAAGATTGCATTCAGACTCCGAGTATATTATAAGCCATTCATTGTTATTCATAATCTCAAAGTCTTGATAGGAATGAGTGAAGAACTCAACCAAAATAAAACCCAATTCGTGACCAGAATTACAAAAACACATTTTAAAAGCCATATCAAAACGTATGGATTGAATACACAAATGAAAACTTAAATAACGATTCTTTACATTTGACTTAATTTAGAAGATATTCAACAAACTGTTTTACTTTTGTTCCGCACGTCTTCAGTAATAAATTATTTTTCTTTGAACTTTTCAATTGAAAACCCAACCAACCAATAACCAATTGCTTACCAACCACTCATTGCTCCAAATATAATATCTAACCATTAGGAGAACCAACTAAACTGACAAATACTAAGAATATATAATTTTCAGAAAACATTTGAATTTTAAAAGGATTTCCAAGAAATTAAGTTTTGCCTAAATTAAGGCAAAACTGAACACAAAATTTGAATTAAACACGAATTTGGAAAAACCTTATAACAATTGTTTTCAAAATTTATTGCCTATAAATTCAAATGATAGGTAATTTTGAGTACTCTTGCGAATAAGCGAAATAAGATTCTATTTAATGAGAAATGTAATATATGTAATAGCTAATTTGAAGAGTGTTCCTGGCATTAAATCTTCCCAATAGTTGGAATAATTTAAATTAAATTCTAAGAAATTCAAAGAAAAAGAAGATTTAATGTCGGAAGTGCTGTCCGTTTGAACCGCTAAATGATTTTAATTAATTTTAGTCTATTCTTGGGTTCATTCAATGGCCATATTTTATTGTAGTGTTGGTCTGTGTGTCAGTACTGTTGCGTTCATTCCATCCCTTAATTCAATAAAACTAATGGAAACTCGCTTTGAATCCAATTAACTGACATTCACTCACTTTAAGCACAATTCACAATACAAATGATATTTCAAATAATTACGGAATAAAAGAGAACTTCAGTCGAAAAAATAGGAATGACTTTCACTTTAGTCTATTACCGACAGCGCCGACAATACCTCCTATTTTAGAGTTGTGTTATTGGGCTTTAAAGCCGGAGCCTTATCTTTGATCTGTGTTTCCAAACGAATGTAACGCAAGAATTGCGACAAAAAAAGCCAACTCCTAATCCAATCAGAAATATATGATAACTTGACTCTTATTCTGTGCAAAAATCTGTATTTAATAGATTATCTCCAGAAATCGGTTTATCAGTTCTTCTAATATTGACTTCTTTTTCGGCGAATACATAACTGTCTCTTCCTTACGACCCATCAAATGATTGACTATAAGCACATCTGAACGATCCCAGGGATTGGGTTCAATCGAATGCCAAGAATCTACAAATAGAAACAATAAATTTATTTTTATTTCCGACCAAATCCTCCTCCAATTCATTGAAAACCTTTTCAGAGTAATCATAAAACTGTTTGAAATGAATTTCGACTCAATTTTCAACAAAAAAAAACTTATTTTGTTCTCTCAAATAATTTAATCAAAATTACCATGGATATTATGTCGGTTCTCTTGTGTTGACAGTCTCCCAGTCATTCAAAACATTTATTTTGAAATTCTTATCTCAAATTTCAAATTCTTCTCTTCAAGAAGTGATCGATTGTATTAAGAATTTGATGAAAATTTACTATAAATTTGAATGTAAGACAAAATCCTCTTTTGCTATACAATCATAAAAATCAATATTTGCATCAGAAATACTCCTTTTATTTGATATTAAATTCCTATTTTGAATAAAATAAAATAAAATGACTGAAAGTATTTGATTGTAATATAAAATAAAAAGTCATTATTTTGCTAATCATTGAAACGAAAAAAGTTATTATTTGTTAATCTCTTTTCAAATAAATTCATTTAATAACAGAATTTCAAAAACTAATTATTCCAAGAATCGAAACCATAAAAAAGACCGACAAAACAATACTAAAGTGTCGTTAATATATTTGAGATTAGGTTAGTTTGAGATTGAGTGCCCGTATTGTGAAGAAAATCATTGATTTCCGATAACTTGGAAATGTTTTTCTTGTTTTTTAATACCATTAATATATACGAAAAACAGAAACATTTATCTATAAATCACTTTAACTCTTATGCCTTTGTTTTGTTTTAGGTTCCGAATCATTCAAGAAGTATCACCGAAGGCACTGAACTTAACACTGGATCGTTTAGCACCCGGTACGGAGTACCAACTCCACCTCAATTCAGTCACTGATTCCGGGGAAAGTAACTCCAGTCGTGTCGTACACTTTGTGGCGCCCGATAATGGTATGTCTTGTTGCGAACCATAAAAACTATTTATCAAATTAATCAATGGTTCTGTTGAAGGAATCGTTTGAAAAATAGATCTGAATATCGTTTTTAATCCATAAATTATAAGTCATTTTTGGTTAACTCTTATTTAAGCCATCAATAAGTTTATCATAAATTCTTGTCAGAGGAAAAGTTGGACTTAAGATACAGAAACAAAACTAAATGACATCAGAAATGAGGCATTAATTCGATTCAATTTGTTTTCATTTTGTGTCCATAAGACTGACTTAAGATGACATGCATTGAGTGAATCAATTGAAAAGACATTATTCATTTATATCTATTTTTATAGATTCGCGACGTTTTTCCCGGAATAGTCTGAATCGTCCCATACATACGGATCCATACGAACCGCCCGAAGGCTTTAGTGTCAAAGAAGATGAAGTAGTTATTGTAGTGATAGTGTTGGCCGCATGGGTCGGATGTATACTATTATTCTTCAACAAATGGGGCAAAATTCGAATGTTAGAGCCCTATCAACCGGCATATAGAGAGACATTCAGTAATTCAATTCACTCATTACATCCTCCGAAGACATCTCGTATGAATACCTGCACCAGTGCCACAATGCCGCCACACATGCACTCAACGGAGAGCCGTGCCAGCCTCCTGGACCGCGACCTTTACCTGCGCCGGGAATCCCGCCAATTTGGACAAGTGGGCAGCGGTTACTTATATACGTGCGCGTCGGGCGCCACATATCACAACCCGGCTTATCGTCCGCGCCTTAACTCGGTGTTTGTGGGGAGTCTTCAACACCGCGACTCATACACACCAGAGCACCAAATGCCTCGAAAAGTGAAGAGTGCGGAAGACCTCAAATCATTAGTAGTTCAAGTGACTGATTATAATATGCCGTCCACTTCAACATCAGTCATCTGATTCGTCATCCGTTTCACAAATCATCGTATTTTTCGACTCATATTTACATTAAAAGACAAAACAGTTTTGTAAATAACATCAAAACTAAAAGACTTATAAATTATAATATATTTAAATATATATTACATAATATATAGAGAAATAGTTTTGAATAATTCTTCTAATTATAGACTGATTTATAGGTTTTCAAAATGAAATTCCAATTAATATATTCAGTCGTTTTGTTTGATTGACATATTGTTTGACATATTGTTTAATATTTATTAAAATATTTAACATATTATATGAATTTGTTTTATAAATCATTTTAAACATCAATTCATTTGAAGAATATATTAAACCATTTATTCAGTGAACGACTCATCGAATATAAAAGTGTGAGAATTATTAACAAAAAAAGTTTTGATGCAAAATATAATTAATTAAAAACCTGTTGATTGACGAAACCAATCAAAAACTAATGATTCTAATGATATATTGATATATTGATAGATCATTTATGATTGTCGATGGCATTGGATTATATACTCTAATGCTATATCTTGAGTCAAATTACAGAATTCTTGACTTTACTCTGATTAAAGATTCTTGACTTAGAGTTTGTTCAATTCACTCATTATTGAGCCTAAGATCCTAATTAGTCAGATCTACTGTATTTTCAGTAGGAGATAACCTAGATATAAATCCATGACGCAGGATATCCAATTGGTTAATGATTCTTTCCTCTATCCAACCAATTCTGAAATAGTCGTTCGACTAATTCAGTGGCAAAATAGACAAAAGAGTTGTAATTAATTTTATCAGTTAATTATCAGAAAATAAGATCACAACTCTTTCCCATTAAATGAGTTACAGAGAGACACCCTTTTGTCAAACAAGATCTCGATCATTGACTCTTTCTCAATGGTTGAGCCATTATTTGTTTTATTTCGCAATATTTTAGTGACTATCGATTGTTGTTTATAAAATTAGTGAATTATGACTTCCCTAATTGCTCTGAATTGTTTCTCTGAAATGTCCAACATGGTTAATTAAATAGGTAGACAAAAGGTTATATTAAATTTGTTAAAATGCAATGTTTTGGGAAGTATTTTAGTGCCGATCAATTAATTTGAAATATTATAATCAAAGTCATTTTAAGTCATTTAAAAGTTTAAAATTTTATAAAAGTCTTGTTTAAAGACATTAGACTTAAAACAAAACTAAAGATCAATTAATCGGAAATTTATTTTTCAAATTACAATAATCTGTAAACAAATTCTTCTTCGTTTTTTTACAAAAATTAATTTATCGATACATTGAATGCCTTTATTCTTGGTTTTAATCAATACAAGACATTAATTTGTAAAATATTGTAGATTTATCATATAAATAACCATGATAGATTGATTGATAAAACAATATAAGTGTGAAAATAGACAAAATCAATGAATAATTTCACAATAATTGTACAGAATTTCATTGAATTTCATTTTTATAAAAAGATAATCAATAAAAATAATGAATGACCTTGAAATTCATGCAGCCTTCAATTGTCTGATCAATAAATTAAAGTAAACTCGGATTTTATGAAAGTAAAATATAATTTGATTATCATCTAATCCAAGATTAAAACATTTTAATCGAATTCAATCAAAAAATCAATTTTATTTTCATAGCATTTGAGAAGAGATTTAAAAATCAAGAATGTCTTCGATAATTATTCCCAAAATCCTTGACTTCACTTATATTTCAAAAGATATTCCGAAATAACGATGAAATTTATCTCTTTCTTGGAATAAATCGGCTTATTTTGGAATCTGATACCAGGTTTAGTTTAGTGAAGAGATTTTCCAATAAAATCTTTGCATTAAACCAATTCAGGAGTAAAGGAAAGGCAAAGATATTATTGAAGTTTTATTTGATATCCTATGCATACGAATAATGAAACGCTTGACTGACTCCCTGTTCCTCTCACTCTCTATTGAATAGTTGTCGATAACAACAGAATATTCCGAATAATATATTGATTTAAGTATCGATTGCTTTAATAAATTGATGTTTAATGTCTTTATTCTCAACAGAATTTGCATTTATTCAATACATGTGCTCTTAATTATAGATCTTTTATGTCTTCCCTCACATTATCCGTAGTTTATTGCCTGAAGTTTACAATAAAATTATAACATTTTAACAAAATTACATTAAATTACAGGCAATGAACTCAATATTTTCATTTTATTGACTAATTTAAGTCAAAACAATAGAAACATTAAACGAAATACCAGATGCTATTTGCAAGTCTAGTCCCATATTCAGAGCACAGGATATCTATTCCCTGTTCCATCTAAAGTAACCAGGGAGATGTGATGCGCATATAATCTTGGTTAATCGTTTTATATAAATTTCATGAAGTATTCACTCGAGAATTGCTATGAAAGCTATCGCGGATTCCAGGAATCTCTTTGAAATTATTATTTGTAGATAAAACCAAGCTATTCTTTAATTCTATCTTGCTTATTCTATCAAGTATTTTGAGAACATTTAAATGCCATGAGCAAATCTGGATTTTAAATTAAATGCTTTATTCTCTAAATGAAATGAAATGAAAGCATATTTCATAAGAAAAGAAGAGATATTTTCAAAGTTCAAAAATTTTAATAATAGTGTCGAAGAAATTGCAAATTGAATTCTTCGCTCTTATACTCTCAAGACTTCAATATTTGATCTGAGAAAAACTTTTGGGTGAAAGAAAAACAAACAATTGAATAAAATCAATCTGGGAATAGACCACTGCATTACCATAACAAATATATTTCCCTCGAACTATACCACAAGAAATTCATTTTTTATTGGATCACACGGAAGACCTTTAAAAAACTTAAAGATAGTTATTTTTATCTGGCTTTAGGTTAATGATAGATTAGCCTCTGATAATTGAAAGGGCGAGTTAATGAATAGCTAGAATGTATCAAATGTCACTTTCAAGTGTATAATATAACTTTGATTCAGTGTTTTTGGAAATTCTTAAGAGAATTGATTGAAGAGTGGAATCAATACACTATTAGAGCGAAACCATTGCTCACAAAATGTGATTTTCGCCAATAGTTCACTCATTTTGGCTCTTATTTGATATCATTTCAAATAGAGTTATGCCCACAACTATTTCCTTTAGTTATGATCAGTGGGGAAATCCATAAGATTCTGTTTTTCTAGTCTATACACTACTCCATCCCAATTAGAGTCAATAGGCTTAATGATAGTCATTAAGTTAATTGGAAAAGAGCTAATTACAAGATATATGTCTATAGACTATATGTCAAAGTTAAGATGACCAATATTCAATGTCATTGCATATCGTGGTAATGTCGAGACTGCCACTCATCGGATGGAAACCAATTTCTTTTCTGATTATGGTTTGGTTGGGAAAACTCAATTCAACGGACAGTTGGGTATTGTATTGTAAATAACAATAAATTCAATGATGAGATCCAATTGAGAGACAGTTTTGAATGAAATGGACTGACAATAAAGTGATGCACTTCTGAGTCTCTTCTGAGTCACTCGACGCCAAAGAAACTCATTTAAGAAGTTTTTCATTAACGCAAAGAGTCTTTGATATCAGAAACTGTTCCGAAACAGAAGTTATCGCAAAACTTTCCATTTCTTTGAAATTACTTCGAAAGCAATAAAATCCGTGACTTTAATGGACATCGCGTTCAATGAAATCAAATCCTTCACAGAGAAAGTAAATACCAAGATTAAGGAGAGAGTTATGTGACACCAATTCTTGATTCTGGCAAGATGATGATAATCTCATTCAATTGACTATAATATTCCACTCAAGTCTTATCGGCTGTTCCTATCAATTGAGATCAGAGAACGACATTCATCTCTAGCCATGAGTTTTGTTTACATTAAAAATTGATTACTTTATCAAACATTTGATTCATTTTTAAAACAAATCAATGTTTGAATGTTTTGTTAGTTTAGTATAAAATTTTGAATTTTATATAACGATTAAAGTTCTGGTAAATTGTGATGAATTGTATTTGATTCTATTTTGATAGTAAGCTATTTTTATCGAATTATCACCATGCTTTAATTGTTGTTCGAAAAATTTTCTTTATATTAAATAATTAATGAATTTCATGATTTCATTAATTATTATTTACTATCAAACTCACTAAAAGAATCTTGTTTATTTATTTATGATATTCGAAACCTAGTTATTGAAGAAGAGTTTGAAGAATCTTCTTGTGTTGACATCTGTTGTTTGTTAACTGATTCGGATAACAGATCAAATTCAATGTCACTGTTTTTTTTATTTCAAACAAGAATTTATTGATTTTATTTAACATATTTTGTTTGCCATCAATATATTCTGATTTGTCTTCAATAGACTATTAGCACCAAACGTATGTCTATGTGTATGTATATATGGCTCAATTCATTTGATTTGAACTATAAATTCTCTTTATATTTAAATTGCAATATTAGATATCAAATTGTAATGGATTAATATTTTCACAGAATTGTCTCAATAATGTCTTCTGTCTTAAGAAATGGTAAATTGTTTTACTTCTGTTTTGGATCTAATTTATGGTCAAAACGAATGCATATTAACGTAAAGAGTGCTGTCAAGTATGGCAACGGCTTACTAAAGGAGTGGAAGTTCACCTTTTCTGGTCACTCAAAGCTATGGTTGGGCGCAACCGCTAATTTAGTGCCACAAACAAATGTAAGGCAATTGATCCAAAGTAATTTGCATTTCATCGATACTTAAATGAATTTTCTTTAGGATAGAGTTTGGGGAACAGTTTGGACTATAAGTCCTGAAGATTTGGAAAAACTGGACAAACAAGAAGTCGGTTACAATAGAATAGAGATTGAGGTGACTATTGGCGACACTCAAGAAGAAGTTAAATGTTATACTTATGTCCAAAAAGATGTTTCCTCTGATAGTGGCTCTATTGCCGATAAAGGCTATCAACTGCCGAGTCTTGTCTATAAGAAAGTCATATTAAAGGGAGCGACGGAGCAATCACTACCTGGAGAATACATTCGATTCTTGGAGTCATTTGAAACAAATGGAGTCTTAGAGGCCGGTCCTCCGAATCTAAACTTATAACTAATCAGAAATTCTGTGATTAATAGGAATTCAATCAAATGTTAAAAATCAGACAAAAGTTATTCTTTGAGTAAAAAGTCGTATATTTTTTGTTAAAATTTTTATTTTTGTTTTAATATTAAAATTATATTAAATTTGAATCAATTTTTGAGACAAATATATTGTCATGCAAAAAATCTGTAAAGGACTGTAACTTACTGGACTTTGGACTTTGGAAGAATATAGCGCGTTTGTTCTCT
>JAQIXD010001698.1:0-13469 GCA_034699985.1 Minunthozetes semirufus | reverse complement strand
ACTTAATTTCTGTCCGTTTTTTAAATAAAAGTTTTATACAAAACCGAAGACTCAATTATTTGGAGCCGGTCTGGGCTGTGGGCCCAGTCGGCAGTGAAGGGACGGAACGTCTCCAATCCCTTACAATACCATGCTCAACGCCTCCTTTCATTCTACCAAGATAAATTTTACAATAAATTAATTTATCCTAGATAAAAAAATACTTTTTATAAATCTGATCTTGCATCTTGTGTGCCTTGCTCACATAACCAAATTTGATCTTTTAAATCCATTTTTCATTTGCCACGTGGAAGTTTGCTTCTGGAAAAGCTGTAACCAAGAGCTTTGTGCCAAATGTATCGCATATAACAACCAATCTATCATGGTAAAAGTAGCCTGATACATCATCTAGGAAAGGACGTGGATTATCGTCTGTAACTCCGATTGATTTTACAAAATTTTCTGCTCTGGTAATAAGTGCTGAATAAATATCCGGCTTAAAATCTTTGATCATATCCAGGGCCCAAATTCCGTAAATATTGATATCAGTATTTTGTACTAGCTCGTTGAAAGTTTCAGCAGGCAATGAGGCTATTTTGAAACTGTACGAATTGAGCAGTAATGACTTGAATGAGCATGATAAAATTGTAGAACAAATTAACCAGATGGCTATAAATAGAACAAGAACAAAAGATTTTCCTTTGATAATTGTGTGGATTATTCGAGAGCCTTGATCAAGGAAGGTCATCATGGTGAATAATAAATTTCCGATAAAATTTAACTTGGTAAGTCGAAAAAAACTCAATAAGAGCGCGATAGAAATGAAAGTTATTATCAAGCATTCAGATGGGCGTTAAAAAAAATGAGGAAGGTATATTGTAAAATATGGGAATTTGCCAGGTTTCAAATCCAAAAGTTCCAGGTATTAATTATGATAATTTAGGTCAATTTAAAGCAGCGATAGGCAAGCTCGGCCGACTCAGGAGGAAGAGGATTTAGGGGAGGGTAAAATGGCGGATTTTTGTTGATTTTCAGAAAAATCTCAGGGGGGTTCAGGGGCGGGAAACGGCCATTTTGTTCTAAATTACTGGTCCAACCGCAGCGTAAACGATAAATTCAGTTTAAATTGAGTTAAATATAACATAAATCCAATTAAATTAACCAAATCTATTGAAATTACGGACAAAATGGCGGAAAATCCGCCATTTTTTCCGCCATTGCTGACTTTTCCTTGGGGGGAGGTCGATTTTGGCCGATTTTTCCCCAAAATTTTCCAAAAACTCAGGGGGGTTTTACCCTAACCCCCCCTTGGCTATGCCTGTGCTAAAAGGTCTTAAGATTTTTGCAAGTTTTCTTGATCATATAATACCCGATTCTTACCCAAGCTTTCCCAATCATTATTAACATGACAATATTATACTTTCTCTAAGGTAGCATGAAGGTAGCATTAACAATAGAGCATTTTTTTCGCGCCCATCTCAAATCAAGCACAACCAAACCTGCATGATAAAGAATTGCAACATTTTAATGTAATGATGAATTTACCTCGTTAAGGAATAATTTCGTGTAAGGAAATATTGCATGGTCATCTTTGTATTCAAGCGTGTTCAATATTTCTGCCTCGTAGTCCACGTGAAATGGTACTGGTGAATTCATTTCCAATTTAGCATGATTGAAATCGTGCGAAAATGAGCATAATATTGTCACGTTCTGTTGGTTAAGTATGTTTATTAAATTTTATCAAGATAACCATTTTTTTAAACCTTATAGTCAGATGATCCACAGTAATCTCGGTGAAAGATTACTAGCAAATTGAGCTTGCACGTTAAATAATCCAGGAGGTATTTACTGAATCCAAAAATAGGCGTGTGCTAGGTAAATTTTAACAATTATATAGATTCTTTATAATTATTATTACCACTCCATGAACGAAATCAATTGAGCCACTTGTATTTCTGCCGTTATCACATTGGATTTCATCTTGATAATCATCAAACTTGGTTATGTAACCTACAATATCAAATATTCTTGATTCAAAAATTTCCATTTTTGGCTAGATTAATTTTTGAGATTAAGCTTTTTGGAATGAAAAAGATACTGATTGTGATCAAGCAACATGAAACTTGATATTTTTTTTCAATTTGAGTTGAATAACTGGAAAGTTCTATTCTGGGAAGTTTTATATGAACCTTATCCTATTAATTAACTTGTTTTCTTTTTTTAATGGTGTCAGATTAAATATTTGTCAGAAAAAAATGAGAGCTCAAGCGTGATTTTTACATCTTGTCAAACAATTTTACCCCGAATCATTATGTTTATTTTGTTGCAAATTGAGAAACCTAATATTTATTTTTGCTTGCTAATGTGCTTAATGATCTCGTTAGATTATCAAGGCCAGATAATCTAACGAGCAAGGTCAAACAACTGTTAATTATTATCAGGTTGAATCACATTTGAATTATCTTTTAAATTTTTATTCGTCTAGCAAGGCTTTTGCAATATTTATCATGTACAAATAAGAAATGATTTTACAATTATTTATTCTAGTTATTTCTATCATTAAATATAATTATTATTATAATCCATGTTTTTCACCTTTATTGAAATAAATAATTTGTAAATAGTTCAATTTGAAATTAAAGATAAATTATCATTTATTTAAAAAGAATCATTATCAAGCAAATAATCAATAAATAATTTTGAATAGATGAATAAACTAGACGCTTTTAAATCGATACTGTTTTCCTGAAAAATGATATTTCGGAGAAAACATGTTAATTGTGAATTTGAAATTCAAAATAGGTTAACAAGACAATTTAAGGCCAAATCATTTATAACCATGGCGATTCGTGCATTTAAAATGTTAATAGCCAAGCATCCAGTTAATCTGGGTGTTAAAAATGGGGTATTTTCCGCCATTTTTTCCAAACATTTCAAGAATTTCCAAGATAGTAAATTTAAGCTCATTTCCAAAATTTACTAGATACTTTGGAAATTATTCTACACGCTGACTAACCCTGGTATAGTTAAGATTGAATAAATAAATTAGCATTGACATAAATTATCATGATATTTAAATATTTTCATTAGAATTGAAAACAAGTTGAAAACCAATAAGAAAATCCTCGTTCATTTTTTAAATCAAATTTCAAATTGACCATTCAAAATTAAACTTAAAATGTTTGAATATGAATCAAGGTTATTTAGTATTTTATATGATTTAATTAACGATAAATTCCCTGATTATGAAGATGGCCAAGATTACCAGTGTGACAATTCTCGAAACGCGACAGAAAGCATTATTTTCTACAATAAAGATGTTATTCAAATAATTCATATTAAAGCCTAGATTTTATCATGATAATTTTCTTCGTAAAAAATGGTAGTTTATGGGCCAATAAATTATTTGTTCGAGTATCTGATGTGCAAGCTGAATTTGCTCGTAAATTATCGAACGGGTCAGCACGATGAGATCAATGTAACATAATATTGATTGTATTTTTCATATGTCAATGGTAATTTTTAAATTTAGATGGAAAATATGACAGTGGTCAGCCCATATAATGAAGGTCTCAGCATGAACATGGTGAATTCGACTGAACTTATTCCAATTGCAATGAGATATGAAACTGAATTCCTCACAGCATTGAGTGTCCATGATGATAATTCATATTATTCGTTTTTGAGACTATTTTCTGCCAAGGTATGTTTCTGATGAATGAACATGATCAAATTTATCTGCTTTATTCATATATTAAGGTTTGGCTGTGTTCGATAATAAGCGCTATTTTTATTGCTGGAATAATAACCATGATACAAAACAATAAGAAGACCCTAATTCAAAATTTAATATTCACCTTGATGAATTTTCTAACCCAATCTGCTGGGTTATACAATAATTTACGTACATCAAGAATCGCTTCTAGTAGAATCAAGATCGTTTTAATCTCAATACTTATTATTCATCTATTTAGTTCAACCATTTTATCATGGTCATTTCAGAATTTGTTGCTAAATTCTTTTCGCTTCATACATATATTTGTGCCAGTCGATACACTAGATGATCTTGTTTTTAATAAAGATATTTTTATAGCCGGCCGGGTAAACAAGCTAGAACATTTTGTTCCCCCTGATATTTATGCGAAATTATTAGCAAGGACAAAACATTTTATTGGAACTGATCAAGATATCGATTGGGACAGTATTATAAATGGTGTAATCATTGGTAAAATAGTTCTCCTTTGTACTTCAGATTTTGCAATAGGTCTGAAATTAATGTTCCCCGAAGCGAATTTAAATATTGGCAAGGACAAATTCAATCACGCTTATAAATATTCTGTTGTGAGCAGATCATTAACCTTGCACAAAAATGTTTCTAAATTGTGAGTTTAAGAATAGCCTGCTCATCAAATTTCCATAATTTTGAATTTTTTCACCTTGCTGAAATATTTTTTATCTTGCAGTATGAGAACTATGGTTGAGTCTGCTATTACCAAGAAATACCAGATTACTGTTTTAATGGCTTACGAAATTTTTGGAAAGACCAAGAGTGATTACATAGATTATAACAAGAATTATAATTTTCATCATGCAATTACACTTGAGAAGTTCCTTAAAGGTCCTCTAGCCACACATATTCCTGGTCTTTTAATAAGCTCATTTATTTTTCTATTTGAGAAAATGATAAACACTAGATCATCATGATTATTATTTTCAATAAATTCTACTTATATATTTTGAAATTGCTTGTCTAGGTCAAATAATTCGTTTCTTGATCTTTTTATTAGTGCATTCAGTTGCGTATTCGAAAGGCTGAGAAAATGGATCTAGCTTACCTAATTATATTTGCCAATATAATTTTAATTAAAAAAATAATTCACCATTGTACTTTAATCAAGGTAAAAAATATTAAATTCAATGAGTTAGCATTTATGTTGTTGAAATTTTATTTTTACCTTGTCAATAAGTTATAAATAAAACAACTTTAGTGCTGTTGAATATTTCAAAACACCTTGAAAAATTTATTAATCATCAAGATAATTTTGTAGAAATTATCTAGGCCCATCTTCGAAGAATCTCGAATAAAAGAACAAAGCTGCTAACGAAATAACCAGGCAAAAGTGTCAATAGCGGGCCTCTTGTGAATTTTTCCAAACCAATTGGTTCGTGCAAATTGTCATTAACTTTAATCTTGTACTCTTTCTTTGTGTTTCCATAAACCTCAAGAACAGCCCACAGAGTTTTAATATGCTTATCTAGAATACCATGCTCAACTCCTTCTTTAAAACTAGCAGAGTAAAATATAATTAATTAAAATTGACCAAGCTAATCAAATAATTACGTCTTATAAATCTGATCGTGCATCTGATGTGCCTTGCTCACATAACCGAAATAAATCATGTAAAGCCATTTTTCGTCTGCCACCTGGAAGTTTGCCTCTGGAAAAACTGTCTTGAGCATTTTAGAACCAAACGATTCGGTTATAGCCACAAAACCATCTTGATAATATTTGTTGAACAACTCTTCAATGTTCGGGTAAGGATTATCTGGAGTAATACCAATTGATTTTTCAAACATTTCTGCTCTAGTAATAAGTGCTGAATGAATATTAGGCTTAAAGTCTTTTAATTCATCGATGTATGCGCTGCCGAATATCTTGATATCTTTGTTTTGTACAAGATCATCTATTGTCTCTGCAGCTAATGAAGCGGTTTTGAACCTGTACGAATTTAGCAATAATGATTTGAATGACCATGATAAAATTGAAGTGCAAATTATCCAGATTAATAGAAATTTGGTTAAAATAATATTGGTTTTCATCATTTTCCTGTACAATCGTGTACTTTGACTGATTAAAGTCATCATGGCGAAGAGAAAACTCTCAATGAAATTTAGCTTGGTGATTTGAAATTGTTTAAGAATTAGTGAAAAAGACAAAAAGCTTAGAAGCAAGCAACACCAAACCTGCATAATTTAATTTAATTATTATTATCTTGATATTATTTTTATCAAAATTACCTCGCTGTAAAATAATTTATAGTAAGAAAAAACATCATGATCATCCGTGAATTTCAAAATACTTGATAACTCAACTTGATAATCAACGTAAAGCGTAACAAGAGACGTTTTATCAAGGTGAATTTGATTGACAGTATGCACCAATGTACAAACTTTGCTGATATTCTAATAAGATTTTTAAAAATTATCAAGATAATGAATGAAAATTTCATACCTGATATTCGTCAAAAGTGTAACACTTTTTCCTGATCAAAATTACTCTCAAATTGAGCTTGCACATCAAATATTCCATCAAATAAATGCTGAAACCATAAAGTGGCGTGTACTTATTTAATTTGAAAATTAATTATTTGGACTGGAACATTTTATGATACTACCTCTCCCTGAACAAAAGTTATAGATCCCGATGTATTTCTTCCTTCATCGCATTGATTTTCATCTTGATAATAGTCAAACTTGCCAATGAATGTCATGATATCAAATATCCTCGATTCAAACATATCCATTGCGATAATTATTATATCCAGGATAGACTTAGTTTAAATGAAAAATCTATAGGAAGTCCAATATTTTATAGCAGGATTTTTTTCGATCAAGATCATATGTAGGTCAAAAAATATTTTTTAAAACTCGATTTATTCTAGATAAACCCAATTTGAATTTTATTTGAAAATGAATCAATACTCAATTATTTAATACCAGTGAACTGCCTTGTTCATATTTATTTGGATTTCAAAATCTCATTTTCAAGGTTATAAAAATGACAGCAGAATTTGTTTAAATAAAATATTCAAATAAAATCTAATTAACAAGTACCTTAATTAAAATATCATATAATGTTGTAATTATCTCGAAATTTATTCAATCTTCTTTCATTTATTTTAATTAACTGTATTTGTCATATATTTCGAACAAACAGACAATTAAGCTCACAAAATAACCAGGTATTAGTGTCAGCCAAGGTCCCCTTACGAACTTATCAAGACTAATAGATTGATGCAATTTATTTTCAGCTGAAAAGTGTTTGTTAGTGATCTTGGTCTTCCCATAAATCTCAAGAACAGCATCCAAGAGAGAAAAGTGTTTTTCAACATGCCCAGTTTCAAAGCCTGATTTAATGCTGCATGATAAAATTAATTTGAAATTGAAAAATTATAAATCACCTAGAAAAATAACTCACAATTGATGGATCACGTGACTTTTCGAATGGTTCTTGCTTATATAACTGTATTTATAATTTAAATTGAATTTTTCATCGCACTCTTTGAAATTTGAATCTGGGTACAAATTCTTCAAGTTCTTGGTAATCCAGCTCATTCCAATGATTACAGCTTTGCCCTTGGTCACATCATTAATCAAGTTCATGTTGTCAAGTTTAGGAATATCTCCGGTTAT
Organism: Minunthozetes semirufus; assembly: GCA_034699985.1. Taxonomy (NCBI): domain Eukaryota; kingdom Metazoa; phylum Arthropoda; class Arachnida; order Sarcoptiformes; family Punctoribatidae; genus Minunthozetes; species Minunthozetes semirufus. Next base: position 6,077 of record JAQIXD010001698.1, on the reverse strand, counting down.
TCCAATAGATTTTTCATAGTTTTCTGCTCTTGCAATAAGAGCTGAATAAATATCAGGTTTAAATGATTTTATATTCTCAAGACCATGAACACCTGCAACACCTAGCTCAGATTTTGTCACAATGCCTTCTAGGCTGTCCACTGTTAGAGATGGTCTTTTTATTCTGTATGTGTTCAATAACAAACATTGAAATGACCATGATAAAATTGTTGAACAAATGATCCAGGTGTATAGAAGATTAACGAGAATAATCTTGGTAAAAACTGGTAGTTGTCCTGTGTTTAGTAGTTGATTGGATAACCTTGATGATTTGTTGAGAAAAATCATCATGGTGAATATTAAATTATCAACGAAACTTTGCCTGATAATTTTGAACAATTTTAGAACTATCGCCATGACAATAAAGCTTGTTATCAAGCTCAACCATATCTGAATGAAAAAAGGAACTGTTTATTCAGCAAGGTCATTATAAAAGTTTATTTATCAATTACCGAGGCAGAAAATAATTTTGTGAAGGCAAAATAGGAATTATCATCGTGGTATTTCAGAACACTTATTATCTCGGTGTCATAAGACAGTAATACTGGAAATCCAAGTGTTTTACCAAGCAGATTTTCTGGGTAATTATTGGAGAATGTACAAAACAAGGTCGAATTCTGAGCAGAAATAAATTATTCTAAGCAAGAAAATTTTACAAGGTAAAATAGAATTACCTCGAATTCCTGGCAATCAACACTTTGGTGGAATTCGATTTTCAAATTAAGCTTGCACATTAAATACTTGACCACAGTTGTTTGAAACCCATATGAAAATCCCTAGTTAAAAATAAAAGTTTCAATTTGAATTCATCTTGCTTATAAAATACCTGGTTGTAAGGTAGTGTTATATATCCAGATAGGTTTCTAGGCTGATCGCATTCTATTGCTTCAAAAGGAACTAGTTCATCAAAATACTTAATTATATTCAACAAGTTTAAATCAAGGTCCATTGTAGGCTGACCAGATCTACTTGATTATCAAGTATTTTACTTGATTTTAGCGAATTTTCATGATGCTTGATGATGTCTATCAAGTATCTATAGAGCTACTGGTCACCCTAGTCCATTGTTGGGTGACAAATTGACAGGGTGAAATTGTTAAGTGAAAGGAACTATTCTTGGTTTGATATGAAAATAATTGTGTTGGAAAAAACATAATGCATTCCGATCAATTAAAATTACCAAGTTTATATTTCTATGTCAGGATAATTTACAAGAGAAACTCCATTATTACACTATTTATCTTAATATTTACATTTATATTTAATGATAATAAATGAATTTACATGATAAATTCAGTTGTTTTATTCAAATTTTGATATTTCAATACAAGAAGTAAAAATAATGAATCTTACATAATACAAATTATCATGTTTATTTAAAATTATTCATTTTGATTATTTTATTGTTTAATTTTTTATTGATGAGTGAAAAAAATTACCATGACATTTAATTACGGAAATCATTACATTAATTGGTTAATCTGTTAAATGATTAATACACCATGATAACTAAAATTGAATGTTAGCCTGTTTGACCATGCTATAATTATTTTCATTGTGCCTGTTCTTAATAATAATTATGTAGGGGTACCACCCATTCATTAATGTGCAAGTACAACCAAGGATCGCAAATGCCCACGAATATTGGGTTATACTAAAAACCATACCGATCAAATTGAGCACAATCATTATGATCATGATCATTTTATGCTCTGTTGCCATTTTAACCACCAATTATTGTGAATATCGAGAAGACAGGGCCGGGCACCAGAGCTATCATGTTTATTCACCTTTGGTAATTTATCAGATAATATTTATCAAGATCAAATGAATATATGAATAAAGGCAATAAAAAACATATTTTGAAATCGATCTGCCACCTATTTAATTTAAATGAATTTGATTCTTTTTTGTTATTTAAATGCAATTAAATGAAATATTTGTAATATTTTAATTAAGGCACAGTAACTTGCACCTTTGTCTCAACATGGTATTTATTGTAGTTTCAACTATGCATATGTATAAACAAAAGAGATTTGTAATCCAGAAATTTTTGAAAAGAAACTAGAGCTATTAAAACAATAATGAAAAATATCAACTAAAACGAAAAATATTACGCTGAATATCATGTTGAATTTTTCCTTAAAAATTGTGCAAGTTAAGAAATTACTGAATTTGTGGCTATCAGGTTAAAAAACAAAATGATCAAAATAAGACAAATGTTTTCAAATGTTAAAGTTTATTTCAACAATATTATTCGCGTAAAACTAGGAAAAATAATTAACTTGGTTATTTTATTAATTATTTCGTATATGAATTATATAAAAGAATATTCCTTGAAATTAATTTGCTTGATGAAAGAATTCAACACCGTTTTAAAGAAGCATATAATCTTATGGACGATTAAATTATTTTGTTTTGCATTTCTATTCTTCAATTCAATTCAATTGACTCTAAATTACTTGAAGTTTGAATTCAATTATAAACAAATTGTTTCCGATTATAACCAAGAATTTCATTTACCAGACATTAGTATCTGTACTGAAAGTAATGTTTTCTTTGATAAAGAAAAAGTGAATTTCAAATACAGGAGAATGAAATTCAGTAAACTTTTTAACAAGAGTTTTGATGAATTAGAGTATAACCAGTTGATCAAAGTTGTATTTGATCCTGGTAAGTTTATTAATTGCAATGGCCGATTACACTTTAACGAAGACCGGGTTTACTCGGATATCACTAATTGTTCTGAAAGTTTCAAAATAATTGAAAGTATTTATGGAAACAAAGAGTTTGGTATTTGTTATAAACTTCTCTCAAATAATCGCGATATTTATCTCAAAGACAATGACTTTATTCAATTAGTAATTAAATCTGTAAATAATTTCATGATTATTCCAAACATTTATAAAGATTATTCGGATTTTTATCTATTCCTCGAAGAGAATAATCACAATGAATTCAAAACCAGGTTTTCATCCCTTTTATTGGATAAAAAGGGTTTGAATTCAGAGATAAAAATCAGGAAAACTTCAATACATTTATTGTCGACGCCTCATATGAAAGTGTGTACCGATAAGAGTGAGTAAGCTAACTTTATATTCTTGAAATTAATTATTCTCTCTAAATAACAAGGTGACTACAATTGGAAGAAATTTTATTATGATTGCATTGAAAGCGAGTATAACAAAAGTATTGGTTGTTTACCGAATCCATTCAAATATGAAAATTTTGTTTTAATTAATTCCAATCAAAAGTTGTATAATATTTGCGATAATTCGATGAGAATTGGAATCAATAAGAATGATTGCAAAAATAAATGTCCAAGGAGTTGTTACCAAGATATCTTCTATTTAGGTTTAGAAAATAGAAGAATTGAAGAATCAAATGATTTTACAATAAATGTAAATAAGAATAATATTCAAGAAATGAGTTATTCCGCAGAAAAAAGTGAAAGTTTCACAGAATTCATGTCAAAAATCGGGGGTTTATTTGGTCTGTGGTTTGGACTGTCATTCATCGATATGAGTCAAGTAATACAATCTATAACAAGATATTTGAAAATTATCAATGAATTACTCTTAGAGTTTGCAATCATTAACTATATTAAAAGCATGTGGATACAATTGTTGATTTACGTCAGAAAGATCTTGATAAAATTTGAGAAGATTAACTGGAGAATTATTTTGAAAATGATAACATTACCAATTTTGTCTTACCAAATATTTTTATTGCTAGATGATTATTTTCGTTTCTCATATGAAATATCCTACGAATACAATGAATTCAAAACAAATGACAGCATGATATCGATCAGCGAATACCCGGCTATAACTATATGCAATGATTATGACTTTGGAAAGGTCTTATTTTGTGATAAAAATTCAAGATATTTTGAAAACATTTTAAAAGGAGGAAATAATCATGATCAATTGAAAAAATTATTCAATATATCATCAAAAAATAGAATGGTTATCAACGCACTAGCTTATTTTCGTTATAAGGATGACTTTCCAAAAGTTTTCAAAACAACCATACTTAATATAATTGACGTTGACACCAAGGAACAATTGAAACTCAATATGAACAAATTGAATAACAAAAGTTTAAATGTGCAAGGTACAAATGAACTTTTAAAAATTTTTGAAAGACAATATACATTTAGATTATTTATAAATCAAAATTACGGAACTTTATTGTACGATCATCTGAACAAAACGCTCAGAATATTATCACCTTTTGGAAAGTGCCATACTTATATTTGGTCTGACACTTACCCAGTAGTGGAAATTTTTATCGAAGAACCAGGGACTATTCTAGATAACATGCCAGAGCCAGGATTTACAAGAAAAATATACGTCCATTCAAATAATATTTTACCTGGCGTAACCGATGATAATGAGGTGCATTTCAATGATGGGCCAACAATTTACTTTGAACATGTAAGTCGAATCACAAAATATGAGTTTCAAAAATTAGCATGGCCATATGAAACAAATTGCTTTAATTATGGAGAGAGTACTCGATTTGAATGCCTTAATAACTGTTATTTCGAGGGATATATCGGGAAATTTCAATGCATTCCAAACGATAATAATCTCTACACTGTTTTTCTTGATAGAAATATAACCTTCAAATTTTGTTCACCAAGTTTCGACGACAAAGCAGAAACATATAACCCTGTTCTTAACGAAAAATGCACAAATAATTGTCTATCACCTTGCTCATCATCTAAATATGATTTGAAAACAACGAATAGTCCAAATTATGACGAAGACTCGTCACAAAAAACATTAGAATTTGTATTAAATAAGAATTATATCAAGTTCAAATATTTACCAAAGTTAACTGCATTTGTTCTAATAATTAATATCACCGGGTTATTGAGTCTTTGGCATGGTAGTAATTTTCTACAACTATTGATGTTATTCTCCAAACTAATTGAAAATAGCATGATGAAAGTTCAATTGCTTAAGAATTTGAAAGATAGAATAATTATTCTTTGGAAATATTTCTTTGTAAAAAACTTAAGAGAAACTATGAAGGTAATTTATTAATATTTCAAAATAACCATAAATAGTGAACACTCTGTATAATTTTCTTTTCAAGGTTATTATATCTTTTGTGTGCGGATCAGTATTAATTTTAATGTTCACCCAGGAGAGTATTGAATATTTTTCATTCAAGACAGTAACCAAGATTGATTTATTTGGAGATGACTTTGAAAAATATTCACCATTTGTATGGATCCGGTTCTACCAAAAAAGGGATAATCGCGAATTTGAAAATTATCATGATTACTCATATTTATATGATAATATTTTTGGCAAACATGATAACATTTTTAACCAGTCAGGCATATTTACCGTGAATTTTCATCGCGAATATTGGTTCAGAGAATTTAACTTAACATGCAAAAATTCATTTTACGGCAAAATTCACTCATTAGTCTATCTTGTCCAAAATGCATCATCAAGTATACCAAAAAAAGACATAGAAAAATATAGGCTCAAGCCGATTCTAGCATATTCCACGAATAATAGATCTAAATTGGCAAGTATATTTTGTAAATCCCATAATTGATCAAGATCATTAAAGATAATTTATAAATCTAGTCTTTCACAATATTTGAATCGGGGTCACAAAAGATGGAAAGGATATATTTTCATAAAGATGAGGATGCATTCAAAGAGCTCTTGGAAGCTGACAGAAGTTTCTACAGCACTACAGCTCTATATGTCTATAATTATGCGGTGAAAAACATTACAATATTTATTCGGATGACTTCTCGAAAGTATTTGAGTCAACCCAACAGGCAGTGTATAAAATATGAGATCGATGGACAACCATTTAATTCAATGTCTCGTTCACATTGTCTAAGGAAATGCTTCTTAGAATATATCAAAAGATTGCATAATTGTAGACCACTTTTCATCGATAAGATTCTTCTCGTAAATGAATTTAAGGGCAAAAATCAAAGCATTTTCTGTTCACTGAATGAGACTCTGATTATTCGAAATACGATTAAAGAACAGAATATC
>JAQIXD010001697.1:0-13481 GCA_034699985.1 Minunthozetes semirufus | reverse complement strand
AACTTAACATAAACTAACTTAACCTAACCCAATATAACTTAACCTAACAAACAAAAATTGCTGTTTTGCGGTTTTGCGGTTTTGCAGTTTTGCAGTTTTGCGGGTTAAAGTAACGACACCTTGTGGCCTCAAATCACTGGTTTAGGCCTTCTTTTAATACTAGAATCAGATTCTGTGCTATAATTAAATAACGTTTGAATAGTGGCTTCCAATCAGTGGTCGACCGCTATCTCACTCTTTTCAGTGCAAATGATTGGAACGTAAAATGTATTTTCAAATCAATTGAAAGCTCCAGTAATCTGAGCCTCTCTTTCATCCAATTTGGGATTTAAATCATATATTTGTTTGAAAAGGTCTGACTATAAGTGTTTTTTCGCACAGAATGAAACGCCTCTCTCGCTTTGAATGTGATTACGAACATGATTATGAATGATCATGTACAAATGTTTAAATTTTATTGTTCAATCAAATGAGATGCCATTAATTTAGTGGATTTCGAAATAGAATTAATTTATTCCGGAATCGATTCGCAAAGGATTTGCATAAAAAGCATTTAATTGCATCAAAAAGTTTAATAATTAATGACTCGTATTATAGAAGTAATGGAAAGAACAAACTTTTGACAAAAGCTTTGAAAATATAACACAATTTGAGGCAAACTTTCATTCATTCCTAAAATAATTCATTTCTTTCAATGACTTCGAAGAATTCAATTAACAATATATGAGAGGAGACTAACACTGAGTACACAATTTGAGTGCTCATATACTTGTGATCACTAATTAATTTGGTTAAGAAATTCAAATTAGATGATATCCAGGGTCTCTATATTTTCTCACTAATTATTCCGGAAAAAATTGATTTTCTAGTTGTTATAGATTTCGCAATTCATAATTTAATTAGACTTATTTGAAATGTGAAGATACTAAGCAATTTTTATATGAAAAGACTAGCAAGGTCATCATTTTCCTATTTTTGGGTATAATTAAAAAGTAAGAATGTTAAGAATTGATGATCCCTTCATGAATTGCTTTTCTTAAATTAGATTTCATTAATTATATGCCATATCTTGAGTAAAATTTATATAATTATAAAATTGTTAATCAAATGAATTGATTTTACTTAATTGCTATTTAGGGTTATTGTTGTTGAACTCAATGACCGGAACTGTTTCTGTGACAACATTTGGGAATTTGAATAAATAGAGATTCTCTTTGTTTATAACAGATTCAAATCAATTCCTAATCCATACTATGTTTCAGAAGAGTCTTAACTCTATTAACGAAAAGCAAAATTATTTTTTGCCTAAAATATGGTTTCATTTTATTTATCTCTGATTCTGATTGAAATAATTAACGTATTGCCCGTCGAATGCGATTTGGACTGTCTTATAGATACGGGGAAAGGCTTTGACGATCCAAAAAACATCTATCAGTGCAAAAACAATGAAAATTGTTGTATTGAATTCGCCCGACCCTCCTGTTGTCGCAGCAAACCTGCTCTTCAAATACTGTGAGATGTTCTCCAAATTGATTTCTAAGAGAACTTCTTTAATCATTTATTCTGATATCGATTTGTTGATAATAGAGGCGAACAGCTCTCGATTTGGGGCACATTATTTGGAATCTTACTAATGATCTCAACGATAGTCTACTGCAGGAAAAAAGATTTACATTTCGCCAAATATCTGAAGAGATGTCTGATATCGTGCTGTTGTGGCCAAACAGACAATCGACAGAATGAAGATAATGGAGAGACACAAACCAAACCTATTGTTACAGCAAATGAAGTCGATTCCAGAGTCTAAATGTAAGATATAATGTCATAATAAGTCAAATAAATGCAAAACAATGTTATATCCTATCCTCTGATGGACTGGTATTCAATATTGAGAGAAATTTTTAGTGCTTTTTCTCTATAAACGGTTCAATAGTTAACTCAAAAACATTTCTCTGAAAAATGCATTGAATTTATGGTTGAAATAGGAATACGTTTAAGCATTGTTTGTGTCCATTGATTCGTAAAACTAATTTCATCGGTAATATCAGTCAAAGGAATAAATTCATCAAAAATTCAGATATATTTTCATATTTTATAAGACGAAGAAAGACATTCAGGGCTCAAATCTCACGAGTATTATAGTGAGAGTTATATATTAGATTCTGGAAACAAATTTAGTTATTTATAGAGCCATATGTTTGCCATTCTGTTCACAACTCTTATTAGATTCTGTGTTTCACTTTTTAAGGGAGGGGTGGCTCACCATTCACATTTTAATTATTCAGGAACTTTGAATGCCATACTAAATCTTCACTATAATCTTTCAATTAGAGATACAATTGTATAGTAAAAGTATCAAGCTAAATAACTAAATTAAGCAAAGGTTGACATTGGTCAAATTTATTGTTCTTATATATGATTTGAGAAATCCGACAATAAATGAATGAAAACCAATGGAAATGCTTTTATCAGAAAAGAAGAAAAGTCTGAAAATTCAATAAAAAAATTTTATATACAGAAAATCGATAAAAAATTTATGAACTGATAACTGAAAAACATTTTTTCGAGTATTTCACAAATACTATACTTTTTGTGTGAATAAATCGTTTTGCAGAGATGTCCACCACTTCACAAATGACACATATTTTACGGGAAACGAACAGAATTGCATTTTATATACATATGGGGCACATATAGGCCAAGAATATACAGACACAAGAATTTCTCCCTTTTAATGGATTTTATAGCATTTGATGTTATTTAAAGAATTTGCCTTTCAGATCACAATTTGAATTTCAGAGTTGAAAGCAATGAATAGTTTTATTTAAAAAATCCCTCTATGACTCGCATTTGTTTTCTTTTAAGAGCTATTCGTGGAATTGTTGGCTAAACAAAGAAAAGCCGATCCTTTTAAAATCACTTCTTAAAAGGTGTTTTGATTTAAATGACTTTTTTAACGTCATTTAAGGAATTGAAGCTTATGTTAGGTTATGTTAGTAAATGTTTTTCCAAGATTGAAATGAATGAATCTGGAGAAAAGTGGTTCATTTATTCTCTAATATATGAATTCCTTAATGTTTATAATTCAAACTTTTCTAAAATGGTTTCTTGAAAATCAATTTTAAAAATCAGTTCAATGTTTACCGATATATGAATGTCTTGTGATAGCACTTGAGAATGCATTTCAAGAATCTATTTTTGATAATTATGTTAAATGTAATGTCGTTTCCATATATTACATCTTAAACTACTTTTTTTCAGGTGCCGACAGCCAGTGATCCGATATTTTGGAAGATTCCGATGTTTATGTGAAAATTTGTTGACATTTCAATCAGTTTATTCAAAAAGCTTTAATAGATTTAAATTCATTTAATAACTTAATATAAACACTATTTTTCATTCGCTTAACTATTTTTTTTGGAACTTAACTTAAACTTAATGAGATTTTTGACGAATAAATGGGAGGAAAACCCATTTCTCTATCTATTCGTCTGATTTGTTATCCATTAGTAGAATATTCATTAAAATGTCAAAAGTCATTGAATAAAAAAATACCATAAAATATACAATTTTAAGTGTATTTACTTTCTCCCTGATTATTATGCACAGAATAAGGGGTATATAAACAATGATCAGTTGAAAGTGACTCTGAGATTACCTATGAATCCAATTTCGGAAACACTTATATCTATTGGATATAAAACAGATATAAATATTTGAATCAATTGCGAAGAACTGACAAACATATGATAAATATCCGATATTTAGGTGAATAATACGAAATATTCTATATTCTGTATAAATGTAAATATAAAAAGTGTATATATTTTTTTGTGAAGTACTCTCCTCTCAATTCTCAGCTGAACTGTTGATGTTATCCGAGATGTTAGTTATCTATTTAATTGGCAAAAGATTATTAATGAATGTATTCCTCCAGAGAAATGATTGAACTAATTTTCAAATGTTGTTTTTGCGAGTTTCTGCAAAAGTCGATATAGGAAGAGCTTAAATGGACAGTCGATAGATTAAGTTTTGATTATTAGTACATCAGTTGAGCAGAAAATAAACAAAATATTGGTTGAAAAAAGTCATTAAATTGAGTGAAGGATTACTTTCTTTTTGTTTACTTTATATTAAGACATAAATTAAAGGTTTACTAAAAGAACATTATATCCGAAGATATGATTCATCTCTTATTTCGGTTCATATAAAACAACTCAATCATTAAATCTGAAAAGTTTTCAATTAATTAAATCAGAAATCGACAAAACTCGGGGGTAATGATTGACTCTTGAATTTTCAGTTACCCATCCCCTGCCTCTCCCCCAACATTAAATAGAGAGAAATCTAAAGAAATTTGTGGAAATATTTCGCTAAAAATACTCAGAAAATGATTTCTTCTAAGAAATAATAGAATAGATCTCAAAATAGCGATAATATTATAGTATTATATCATAATTTGATGGTTGAGTTAAAACCAATTCTTTACATAACCCCAGTGTTAGTAAAAGTCATTTCAATTTTTTTGTTGACAAAAGCTATCTATTTATTACTCAATTAATTTCTTTAACCGCTTCTCTCACGGAAATCATTGCAATTCATGGTATTGAGGATATGGATGACCAACAGGCGATCCTAAAATTATCAAAGAGCACGACATATAACAACATATCCTTAGTCTTTAAGGAGTTTTTTATTTTTTTGAGTCACAATTGAAACAAATCTCGAGAGTTATACTCACGTCTTGTGTTTTGTCTTGCATTCAGTTTCGATAAATTTCTTGTGAAGAAGTCTTAAACATAAATCTCTTCCAAAATGGGAGCAAATCTTTGCAGTGGTTTTAAAATAAGTCAAAAATTGGATTCAAAAAATCGTGTGAATACCGAACTGCCCCCTCTGTTCAAAAAGTTGGACAGAGTCTCTCACAGAAATGAACCACAATTAGATCACACAAGGAGTTGGGTCGAACAGAGTCGGCAACATTTCAGGGAAGAACTGGACTGTTCCCTCTGTACAGACAAAAAAGTGAGGGATGACCAGAGGGAAAACGCGAAGACGCCAATGGCTTGGATGGTTGACTCTCAAAAACTCACTGTTGAGACCATTGAAGAGGAAGAAGAAACACCAGAGGAATCAATCAAAGACAAAGTAATACATCCTTCAATTGAGAATAAGACCGACAATAAAGTATTGGAATCAAATAATGTCTCAAAAGAAAGATTAACTGGAAATGAAAGGGATGTCAGTGCCATCAACAGAGGAATAGATCCTAATTTGATGACTGAAAGATCGGAATATGATTGCAATGATCTCCGAAACGAGTGCTTTATAGTGAAAAACCGATCGATAACTCCTTTCGGCAGAAAATTGGGTTCGAGTACTGAATCGATTTGTGGCTCATTTGATGAAACAAATTCCGCCGAAAACAATACAACTCTCGAAACGTGTAATCAATTCAGTCTTCAAACAGAAATACATTACTCTATGAGTGAAAATGAATGCAACGAAACGTCAAATAAAATCATAAAAAACTTTTCCGCGAATTTAATGCTAAATACCCAACAATTTTGCGGATCTTCCGACCAAAGATGCAGTATTTGTGACTTAGTGGCCAAAGGTTGCCACCAGACCTGGAATGAGCTCGACAAAGAGGTTGTCCAACTCATGGAGACTGTGGACAAACTGAGCTCTCATTTAAATGAGAAGGAATTGTCACTCAATAAGAACTCAAATAAAAACGAAGCAAAAGATTTAGTCCAATATAACCATCAAAACGAGAGGAAACTCAAAGAGAAAGTCATTGAATTACGCAATAAAAGGAGAATTGGGATGTCTTTTCACAAACTTGGTGTTGGAAAGAGACTAATGGTCTTCAAAGAGGGACAAAATACTTATCAAATCGAAAGTAAGTTTTAATTCGTTTCAAGTATTTTGTTTACGGTTTCAAACCTATCAGTCGTTTCGCAATATTCTTGGTCTCAGAAAATCATGTTTACAATGAATTCTGTTCTAACTTTTGATTGTATTTCATTGCTTTGAATCAGCGATGAAGCGGTTTAATTAAATTTTAAATTAAGTTTACCTCAAATATAAAACTTTCTCCTATGAAAGCGCTTTTGATTAAAATGATCCGGTAATTGCTTTTTCATCCATTCATTCAAAATATTTTAATGAGTCTGAAATTGAGTCTTCAATCAATTCTATTCTGAAGAAATGTCAACATTTCTAATTTGCCTCCAGATTTTCATTGAATCTGTCAGAACTTACCATGGTGTCTATCATGGGCTAAATTCAAATTCTGTTTCGCATTGATTTGAGCCTATATTATGAATAAAAAGGGAGTCGACTGTATTTATAATCAAATAAATTGAAAAATAAACCCTGAAATTCTTTGCCTCTAAGCTATTCTTATTGTTTTCAGCTTGATAATTCTTAAGGAACAGATAGCTTACAAGTTATGAAATAAGGCGATTCTTATGGATTCAACAAATAGAAAAATAATCTGTTTTTTTAATAAACAGGATAAAATAAATATTTATAAAATAAATCATTTAAATGACCTTTTATTTTGTTTATCAATTTCGAGAGTATTCTGAATATAATTTGTCAAAAATTGTTAACAAAAATTAAAAACATTTGAAAACAATAAAAACAAAATAATTTGCGTAATAATAGGGTTTGAAAAAAAAACTAATGGAAGAGTTGACTAAAATTGATATCAATTTAATTCTTTAATCGCAAACAATATAAACAAAATTGATATCAGAGACAGTGATTAATAAATGCTTTCAAACCATTAATTTTAAAGTTTTAAGAGAAATATATCATTTATAACGATTTGAAATCATAAGCTTTATAGCTGTTTGAGCTCCGGTCAAATCGGAAACGATTCGGATGAAGTGCTCTTAGCCTTCACACACTCCCTGAGCCACAGACTAATCACAATTAAGTAAAGTGAGTCTCACTTGTCTTCATTATTCAGTATTTGACTGTTATTTTCAGTTCAAAAGGCATTTCTTTCGATTTGATTGCTAAGGAGTGTGTCTATGGTTCAGAATAATTCAATCGAAGAATTGATCGAAAGATCTTTTAGCCCTAAGAATCAATTAGAAGTCAAATTAAAGATCAAATTTAGTCAAATAGTTGTTTTGTTCACCATGATCATTCTTTGAAAATTTCATTCATATAAAAAGGGAAATAATATTATTAAACAGGGATTAAGTTCTTATTAGTTCTTCTAAAAGAAAACGAAATAATTATCCGAAAGTCAAAGATTATTAACGAACAGAGTCTGAGTTATAATTGTGTCGGAAGAAAGTGAGAACAGATTCAGTAAAAAAAAGGCATAAATCCTTTGCTAAGAAGACATGATTCAAATCAGAGACTTATTTGTCATAAATTAATTTAAGTGTAAAAACAAAACGTTATTCTGTTATTCGTTAACAAAGAATTTAATTATAGAAATACTTAGCATTTGTTCACAAAAATCGAGATATGAGTACTTTTTTTTCTGAGGAAAAGACAACTTTCGTCATCCAATCGATGAAAATGCGAGTCGTATTCCAGTAGGAAAGGGATCACCCCTTAGACCAGTGAATAGACTGTTTGGCAGACTTTTCAAACCAATTCCGAGATCGTGTCACAGAATTTTGAAAATCATTGAATTTCAAATGACTTCAATCATTTTGATGACTATATTCTGAAAATCATTTCCAATTTATTTGATTTTATAAAACAACGATTTGTTTCAATCGATTTCCAGTCAAATAATAAACGCTTTGAAGAAAACAAAAGAAAAATTTCTCTGAAAAATCATGAAATTGTTTTTGGTTTTAGTCTTTCATTTATTACACTCCAATCGATCACTCAGTGAACACGTTTTTTCAAAATAAATTTGTTTTCAAATACCAGGATCAAGGAGTTCCCATTAGTATAGTCTAATTACCACCAGGATAATTTTAACTGTGTGTTAAATATGCATTTAAGCCAAGATTACTAAAATCATTAGATTTAGGTGATCTGTAGTATTGTGTAATACTTCTGGATTACACTTTAAGACCCCGGGTTTAAGAGGCATCATGGTAACCTACTTTATATGTAAACCGAGCGCTATGATTGTATCAAGACTTGGGAACTACTCATCAAATTTGGTTTTATTTCTACAAATATGAAATTAATGTAATTCATCATATATTTTGATTTTAATGCATCTCTTGAGATAAAATCGATTAAATCTATTTAAATGCAATAAATATTACTTTTGGAGAAACAAATAATCGATTGAGTGATTGAAAGGCATTCCTTTCGCTATATTATTGGATAATAAAAGGAAAACTCAATTATGTCCTTTCTTTTAATACCGATCTAACCCTGGAATTAGTGTTTTTTGCTTTTGGAGTAAAGTAATCATTACGTGAGAAGTATCCAAATTTCGCTCCATTTGACAGATTGTTATAATCAAGAATCTCATTGGAGTATTAATTTTTTTTCAACAAGTTTATTTTTTGCTCATTTTATATATGAGGAATTCTGTTAAATTTCAGTGCAGTTCGCACTCATTAAGAGATATTTTAGTTGTTATTAATAGTAATACCAAAAGATTTATCGATTAATTATTTGGGAGATTATTGAGAGGGATGTCTATTGACGTCTATTGATATGGTTGTCACACAATAGATCCGAATTTCTGATGAAAGACTGGTCGACAATATTAATCAAATAAGAGAAACACTAAAAGAATTGATTTATTAAACAATAAATGAATGAAAAATAAATTAATAGGAATTCCAATAATTCAGTCAAAAGAGAATAGTTTTGTCTCTAATATTCTCTAATATAAGAAAAGTAAGAGTCAGTCAATATTTGAGGTGTTTGAGGCATACATCGTATAGGTCTGTCCTTTTATTAGTTAAGAATTTCAGATTCAACTGAAGTAGTATTAGAAACAGGGTTTCCCAAGAGAGGGGAATCCAGAAAATCTCTTTAGAATAGAGATTTTGGTAGAAAAAAATCGTTCCCAGAATTTCAATGATTTTAACATTAAATCTATGGTAAGGGTATAAGTTTGTAAAGGATTTTGAAATCATCTACTTTATCCCATACCAAAAAAGGAAACACACTGGTAAATTCTGTATGAATGCCTTTTGGTTTAATAAAAAAGGAATCGCTGTAAAGAAGGCCAACAAATACAAGGAATATCTGTTGAGAGTGTGTTCAGAGCTGTTCCTATTGACAGTTGTCGGCAGAAGTGGTGGAGTAAAGAACGCATGCGATTGAATGCCAACACTCTCTCCGTGTTGTCGTCTCTCTCTTCTGGTAGAGATGTTCGGCTTTTGAACATTAGGTCCACATTTGGAGACTCTGTGTTGGCGTTTGCTATACCTGTAGATAAGTCAGACGCTGTTTAGATAGCAATATGTGTTTGATATGTGTTCTTCAGATGTGTTCCAATGGCTTGCTTTAAGACATGTATTCGTGTTATTCATCAATTTGGTTGAATACAGAGCCTGTAGTAAGGATTTAGTGAGTATTTTGATGGTATACTTGGCTTGTCTTCAATATTTTGTTTCAAATTCTGTGTTGTAAACCATAAACATTTACACATGTATTCACTCTCTCTCAGCGCACACACACTCTCCCTCTCTCTCTCTCCACTCTTATATAATTGAATATTCAACAGAAAACGAGTGAATGTATTATAAAGAAATTTGTTATTCATTTATATATCTAAAAGATGTAACAAATATTTTAATAAATCCTTTGATTTATTCCATAAAAATCGCGACATTTGTCTGAAACGAAAAAACAAAAGATATATAATTGATTTGAATATAAAACGAAACAAAAATTAATAATTATTTGTTTGAATCGACTTTTATTCTGTTGAGAGAAATGAACGCAAATTCTCTGCAAAAGATTTATTATTAAATGAAAGTCTTGACTCTCGAAGAAGTGTTACTTCAGTCACAAAACTCCTCTAATAAACGATATGATTGCGGAAAAAGTGCTCAACAAAAGAATTAGTGGTGAGCGCTAAGAAGCAGCTCATTTCATCTTCGCTCCGGTGGTTTGGGAGCAGTCGACCAAAAACATAATTTGCATGAGTACTGGTGTGGGCCCAACGTTTTAATTTTGACTTTATGGTGAGTTAATACACTCTTTGGACAGCTGTCAGAATATTTGTTATGAATATGTTTTTAAGAAAAGTGTATCAAAAGTGAATTGAGAGCTCACACATCAAACAAAGTGTGTGCTATTCAGGGATAGCAAAGGGGGGTAAAGCCATAAAACCCTCTGAGCGCGAAAAGAAACTTCAATTACCACTTTACGCAATACCCCCTCCTTGGAAGAGCCGACTTTCATCAAAATTCCAGAGATAAACATGGTACAAATGGTACAAAATGTTTTATTAATGCGTCGACAAAATTGCATTATATGCTGAATTTAAACTGCTCTTAGCGTTTTTACTGCACCAAAATTAATATTTCAGGATGAGATTACAAATATTTGCATATACCATTTGAGCCCCCTATTGTAACCCCCCGTCAATGAGCAATGAAAAACTGTTAATCCCTGTGTATGCCTGTGTATCCCTCATGTAATTTAGCCCCAAAACTAATGGCTATAAAAGAAGACATAATTGTTATCTAATGCTATAAACCCACCGATGATTATATTATCGAAATGCATAAAATCATTTGAGGCTTAAAGCCTACCTCAACAGTAGAACAGAACAACGAGCAGAACAGGAGAGAGACCAGAGTAGGAGCTCATTGTACTCATCAATCCATAGATCACTATAGCAACTGACGAGTGACGTCTTATTCGCTCTCCAAGAGTTTGATCGGATAAGAATTAAACTGAAATTATTATTGGGTCTCAAAATCGTTTCGAATTTTTGCCATACATTTACCATTCGTTCGACAATAGGCCCTATATTTAGACTGAATTTCCTTTCTATCACTCATTAGATGAGGACGGGTTTGGAATTTGATAGTCAGTATGACTGACACAGTCTGACAATAGTGTAGATGTCTTCTCCCAGAATTATAATTGTTCGTCACATTAATTCCTGGAGCAATTATTTCTTTGACTGACGAGCTCTTCCAGATTTAGTTCACTTCAAAACTCATCATAAAGGTTGGCATAGCTTAGAGGATAGCATCGATGACACTCTCCTTCTTCTTATTATACACTAGTCTTCTCTCTTTTATTCTGTTCTCAATTGAATGCAATTTGAAATCCAATTCGTTTTACTTTTGTTGAAAACCAAAACTCATTTTCAATGGAAATTCAAATTTTTTTTTTAAACATTAAAAACATTCACTGTTTGGCAAAACATTGATTTGTTTTCATAAAAATTAATAAATGTCTTAAAAGTGAACAAAATTCAAATCAATATTTGTTAGTCTAATCATTAGACTAATGTATATCTCTTTTTAATGATCGAGTTTTGAATTTCATCAGAAGGTTTTCAGGACTTATTATTATATAATATATAATGCTTTCCATTTTCTATAGAAATGTATATTTTATATCTATTTTGTGTATTAAAAGAGATCCCATTTTTCATTATAATTCTATACGAAAATCATAATCGGATTTCATTTCATAAAACTAAGCATTTGTTGGTTTAGTAAAAAGCATTTCTCTCATCCGTAAAGAAATTCTTAACAGTTTTATTGATTTCTCTATTATTCGCAATTAATTTCATTTCAAATGATATTTCTATTAAATGAGTGAATTCGGGGATTATTTTTGTGGAAAATGAATTTCCCGACTAAACATGATAACAACCGATTCACCACTTTTTTGCAATTCAACTAAACGAGCAATTTATCAAAAAATACAATTTTTACTAAAAATACTTACTCTTCATATATAAGTCATAAGTTTGAAGTCATAAAAGAATATTCTTCTTATCGTTTGATGAAAATGAGTTCACTATAAAGCTCTAAGTATGAGATGACCCCTCGCATCATCTCATTCCTTCCCCTTATCTAACATTATGTTCAGTGACTAAAACAGTTGTAAATTATACCCAAAAAAAAATCATTTTCAAAATACAATCTAATGTCTGTGCCTTTAATTTGATTTAGTTTTCATCCAGATTTAGCTCTTAAACACTTTTAATTCAATATAAAGGAGAAAGCAAACCATATCCCTGCATATTTTTGAAAATAAATTTATAAGGATCTCAAAAAATTGATCAACCATACTCATGAAAATTGAAATAACATTATTTTGAATAAGTAAACATTAAATTAATGACAAGAATTCATGTGTAAGATCATTTTTGGGATTTTCAATTGCCTGTTCCATTGTCTGGCACATAGTAGAGATGATTAAGCATCCCTTCCATAATAAATTGCAAGATAAACGCAATTTTAAAATATATGATAAGTCTTTTAATCCAATTTACATTTTTCATTTGAAAAAAAAGTGAATCAATTTTAAAGGAATTCAAAATTAACTTTTCTTTGGCTCAGAATTGAAATCAATTATCAAAATCCAATTTTGCTTTGAAATGAAGTGAATTGAAAAAAGAGAAAACCTTTTCTTCGTAATAAGATTTCAATAGATTCTTCTCATACAATGAATTAATTATTTTTTTCAAATCTTTTTCTCTTCTAAAGCTTATAAACGGATCGAGGAAAACAAAATTATAAACCTTTGGATTTTTTTCTAGCAATAACATGAAATTACTTGTTTATTCTGGCATTTTGTTTGAATGAGGGTGTTTTTTGAGCTCTGATTGGTTGACCTTTAAACTCAATTATGTATATGAAACAGATGGTGGGCTCACCACTGACTTAATTATGATGATATTTGTTACTTATTTTGCTTTTAATTGATTTTATTTCTAAAACTTTTGTCTATTTTTCTTCTTTTAATAGAAAAGTTTGTGAATAACAGTATATAAGTAAAAGTTATATAAGAAAAGCCATAAAAGCATTTTATTTAGGCTTAGAGTAAATATTTCGAAACTCCATTGACTTGTTGTTCATGTCTTTGCCTTCCATAGTATTGTCGGATAGTTTATATTCTGTCCCCAAAGTAGTGCCATTTCCTTCCTCCTGAGTAAAGCATAATCGAAGTTAACTGGAATTAGTCGCTAATCGAATATGAATTATATGTCTTTCCATTCATAAGACATTTTTAATGAAATTTTCAATTCTGTTTGAAAACAAATTTGTTGTCATTTCGTCGCAATTATTGATTTTTATACTTAGTTTTTATGTCTGAAGGAAATGACAAATAATTAACTTAATTCTAGTCATGAATTGAATAAGAATATGATTTCAGGCGAAACATCAAATGAAAAGTAGTTTTAGACCTGAATTGAAAACATTGGAGAGATTCGAGAGATATATATAAGAGTCATATGACTCGAAATTTTGTTAATAATAAGTGATCAATAAAAATGTAGACATTTTATTCTTCAGATATAAGGTATTTATGGTAAACAAAAGTCAAAACAA
>JAQIXD010001696.1:0-13484 GCA_034699985.1 Minunthozetes semirufus | reverse complement strand
TATTTGATTCCTTTTTCGGGATTATTATAGAGCTTATTTGACCAAAATAAAAGATTATTTATCTATCCTTTGGTAATCACTAATGTTTGAGTCCCCTTTCATTAACAAATTTATCAGTAATTGATCAGTTATGGGAATTACCAAGAATTGCCGGTTTTGTATGCTCTAATAACCTTGATGATTGGTTACGACGTAAGGAATTGATAAGTTTTGATTGAGAAATAATATTTAGTAATTGTAAACAATTATAAAAAGTTTTATTTAAAAAACTAATGATATTTACATTCGATTAAATGATTAATAAATAATGTAATGTTTGATAAAAATAAAATAATTAAATCAATTAAAATGTCATTCAATTAAAATAGTATTTGAGTAAACTGTGTGTTGAGGTGTAATAGAGTCGAGGCTTTGGGTAGAAGAGCCCAAAGAATTGGTTAGTTTTAAGCTTTTGTTTTGTGTTTTACAACATTTCAGACAATCGTAAAGTCTTTCAAACAATTCTGGCTTTTCTTTACGCCATTTATCGAGAGCTAAGACCAGAACACACGACGAGACAATTGTCGCTCCCAATATAGACGTCCACTCTATAGGTTCTGCCAATATCAGGACTTCCCATAAAAATGATAAGACAATGTTGAAAGTTCTGGTCACTGAGACAGGTCCAGCACTTTCGTAATGAAGAGCTATTGTTAGAAAATATTGGTCACCGATTCCAAGAAAACCGACAGCAATAAGTAAAGTCCAGGTGAAGAGTCCCGAAGGGAATACAAATTGTTGCAGAATTGCCAATAATATGGATCCGCAGATCATTAGTGAAAAGGCAAACCAAAAGACAACCACTGCTGCCGGTGTTGTCTTCAATCTTCTAATGTTGACTATAGATAAAGCAGCGCATACGGCCGCCACAACCGCCAGAATAGTGCCCAACAGACGATGTTCGTGAATGACACCGGACTCAGATCCAAAAAGGAATTCTGGTTTTGAGATAATTGTAACGCCTATTATAGTCAGAATTCCGGTAATGACTTGAATTAAGGCGAATGACTCGTGAAGAATGAAATACGCGAAGACAGTCACAAAGACTGGCGATGAAAAGTGAATGGTTGAGGCGTCAGCCAAAGGAATCAGTCGGTACGCCATAAACACTGATGAGAGAGCTATCGTTCCTGAAATGGCTCTCATCGCCAAATCTAGTCGGTGACCCGGTTTTCCAAATAATGGGTATTTATTTATGGCTATCGATGTCCCATAGAATAGCAATTGGAATATGGCTCTGATTTTGAGTAAAATATAATAAATTAGAAAAAAGTTTAAAACAAATAATTGATATAAATTACAATACCTTATGACTAATATTTCAATTGAATGCAAATCAGTGAGCATTTTGACAATCAAAGAGCCCAAAGACCAACAGACGACCGACAGAATAGCGCACAACAGACCAAATGCGGGTATTCTTTCAGTGAACGACTTCTTCGACGGAATGACATTCACTTCCAGGAGATTCTGAGGGATTCTTATAACAGAATCCTTCTCTGATTTATTCTCATCTCTTGGAAGAGAGAGAATATCAGAAACAATTTTTGAGTTTAAGAGAGGCATCACTTTTAAAACAAATGTAAAAATAAAATAAATATTAAATGAAATTCAAAAAATTATTTGTAAAACAATTATCAGGTTTTAGTCATCTTTCGATTGAATGATTTGTTTTGAGTGAAGACATCTGCTTATATACTGGACTCGAGTTTTTAATAGAGTGACGAAATAACTCGTTTAAAGACTCGGATTCGACTCATGTTTTAAGACATGTTTTCCTCCAAAGGAATTACATCATTGCTTTCGAGATAAGAAAGCCGTCACTAATGATAGGCTTTCTGTTTACTGTCTTCAAAAGCGATTAATTTGTTTTGACTTTTAATCACATTAAGAGAGACTGGTTGCCGCCTGTTCTTAGGACTGACACGATTTCTCACTTGTTTTTAGTCTGAATTAATCTTGAATTTCTATTTTAGTAAACATCAGAATCGTTTTGATTACATGACTTTCGTCACATACTTCCGACCGATTAAAGGGTGACATATTTGACCTCAAATATAGAATTTGTTTATATTTTTGCGATTATTTGACTTCAGATGACTTTCAGGCTTTTCTTGTTATTGAAGAAAGGGATCGCAAATTATTATTCGGTTAACCCATGATTAGAAGTTGTCCAACTTTCATCTTATTGAACAGGATCAAAAATAACATCAAGGATATTCTCGAATCTTGATAGCCTGAGGCAACTTTCTAGACGTTTCCAGAATATTCTTCAACTTTCTCGCAATCACTTAAAACATAAACAAAAACATTTGCAATTAAGTGAAATTTGAGCATGTTCAATTACATATTCACTTCGTACCACAAATAAATATAGATATTTTGTAAAACAAACTTCAATTTTCGGAAAATACCCATTGGATGACACGTGGCCTCATTTTAAGATTATTATCTTATCATACTCATCCATAAAAATTAACCTTCAACCAAAGTTTTATAAAATTACCTTTGCTAGATCAGCGAATATCCCATATGAAATGAATTTTATGATGTGATAAATTTTTATTATCCATTAACTAATAAACATTTAATTGAACCCGTTTTTATCATACAAAGTTTGTCTTCTTCAATAAGATTGAATATAGTGAGCATGCTGCTTTTTAAGAATTCAAAAGAATTCACTGTTTTCATGAGAGAATAAGCATTTCCTTGATTAAGCAATTGCTAAATTTTTCTTCGATAATAAACTTGAAAATATTACTGAAATACTAAGAAAACATTGATTTTTGTATTTTGTCGGTCAATAAACGCTAAAAACCGGTTAATTAATAAAAATGAGTCGATCTGTATCACTAATAATTACTAATTTGTCTCTTAAAAATAATAAAAACATTGAAGTACATTCACGTACATTGCCAACAAGTAATTGGTGATAGATAAACAAAACTGGTAAGTCTAGGTTTCAAGATCATTTGAAAAATTTCCTCTTCTTGACGATGATTCAGAGGGTATTTTCAATGATAATTAATGCAATGTTTGTCTCTTTCTTCAGAAACAATTTGATCAAAAGCTAAATACCGTTCAAAACATATTATTATTAAAATTTAATAAACTTGTGTTCAGTAAATAAATGGCATAATATTATTAGTAAAACCGCTTTTAACCGGATTTTACATTTAATGTCATTTTTAATTTCCCAAACAATTAGTTCCTAAAATTTATCAATGATTTAATCCTTTTCTTCGAAGTTAACTATTAATATATTAACAATTCTGGAGAAATTGATCTTGCATATAAAATTATTCAAAAATGAAACTAAACTTTTATTTAAATCTAAAAATAATTTAAATAAACTTTTGGCTGAAAATCATTACAAAAATGAAAACTAAGGAAATATCATGATAATTATAAAACGGATACAAATACTAATAAATATCTCACAATTTGTATTTCCATCCTGGTTCATCATTAAAATCATGTTGAATTCAATTACACAAATTAATAGGGTTAACCAGTATAGTCTATCAAAATTGAGGATGATAATTTGAACTAGATATATAGATATAATATTCTGAAGTTACAAGTTTTGAAACAAAATCATTGCGTGAAATATAAACATAATAAATATTTTTCTAGAAAATTGAAGACAATTGTGCATGTTCCTTCAATTTAATTGATTAAATAAAATTAAAATTATTCCAAGAATGAGAAACATATTTACTTAGTGATAAGAGACGGGTAAATCAATTCAATTCGTCTTTTTAAGCAATAAAACAAGAATTTGTACCAAAAAGAAAATTCCTTTAATAATTAAAAACTCAATTATTTAATAGTGAGTTATCTTTAAAATAATTGTCTTCTATCAATTGAAACCGATTTTAATATAAATTTATGTAATTTTTCGTTTGAAAATCGTTTTAATCAAATGTTATTTTTATTGTAAAAGAACTCAATAAACATTAATTGAAGAAATGAATGTTGAAATTCATTTAAAGAATAGCCGACAATAAAACTAATCTTTATCTCTACATATAAGAGACATAAAGACATAAAAGTAATGTAATTCGCATTCTCTCCTGAGATCAGTTGACATTCATTAAACAAACTGGAGTTAAATCAATACAAACAAAACTGAATTTTTAAAAATCATCTCATTTTCCACAAATTAAGTGAATAGTCAACAGATCTGAAAAATGACCGCAAGGTTTCGTTAATACCTTAATTATTGATAAATTGAATTAACATTTAATTCATTGACAGCAATGAAAAGACCGATAAAGAGGAGCCAATTAAGGAAAATGAAAAAGAAGACGATAAAAATAAAAAGCCGCCACCAATTGGCTTTTTTCAATTGGTCTGTCTTCATTAATTGACCAAAATTATGATTAACTAATTATCGCCATTATTTTAGTTCAAATACGCGAAACCGATCGATAAATTTTTCATGTTTTTTGGTATAATTGCGGGAATAGTGGCAGCCTTTTCGTGGCCGATCCTCACTGTCCTATTCGGTGAAATGGTGGACGTGTTTGTGGCCTATGAAAAAAGTGTTATTCACGAAAAGAATATCGGTCTCAACAGTTCCGACATTACAAACATGACAACAGAGGAGTTTATGCATGAGGTCTATGTCTTGAGTGGTAGTTTATTTGGCGGTTGGATTTTAGTAACGGCTGCCAACTATATTATGATGACTTACTTCCCATTGGCGGCACTCAACCAAATTCATACGATTAAAGTCAAATACTTTGATTCTGTACTCAAACAAGAGATCGCTTGGTTTGACTCGAAATCTTCGGGTGACTTCGCCTCAAGAGTTTCCGCGTAAATATTAATAGAATTTTTTATTTAAAGTATTTTAGAAACGAATAAAAATTCTTTTCAGAGACTTAAAGCGTGTGGAGGACGGCCTGAATGAGAAGTTAGGTCTGGCCATCTATACAGTTGCTTCTGTGGTAATCAATTTGATTCTGGCCTTTTATTACGGGTGGAGACTAACGCTCGTAGTGTTGGCCACGAGTCCGTTTACCGCATTTGCAACCGCTATAATGAATAAGGTATTCAATTAATAAAATGATAGTAATCTTTAAAAATGAGACAATTATTGTTGTTGTGGTAATATTGTAGGTGCAAGCATCATTTGCCCGCAAAGAAATGGAATCATATGCTTCCGCAGGGAATGTAGCAGAAGAAGTGGTTTCTTCGATCAGAACTGTTTATGCTTTCGGTGGGGAAACAAAAGAAGTCGACAGATATGAGAAGAATTTGATTCCAGCACTTAGGAGTGGCATCAAAAGAAATTTCATCACTGGATTAGGTAATGGCATTCTTTATGCCTGCCTTTACTTTGGACTGGCGTTAGGTATTTGGTTCGGAGTTAAACTCATACTCGATGATCAGGACGACGGCACAGGTGTCTATACTGTTGGAAAAGTAGTGATTATATTTTGGTCTGTTTTGGGGGCGGGATATAACATCGGTATAAATATATCATTTATTTGAATTATTAGTTAAACTAATGCTTTAATAGGAGCGGCTGCACCTCATTTCGAGGCAATAAATATGGCGAGGGGTACGGCTGCCATGATCTTCAATATCATCGAAAGAAAACCACAAATCGACGTCTCTTCAGAAAGCGGTAAAAAACCTGAAGATTTTGTGGCAAATATTGAGTTCAAAGACATTCGTTTCAATTATCCGATGCGACCCGAAGTCACGATTTTAGATAAGTTTAACCTCAAAATCAATTCGGGAGAAACTGTTGCTTTAGTCGGTCCCTCTGGTTGTGGAAAGTCTACTCTCATTCAACTGATTCAAAGATTTTACGATCCAATGTCTGGAAGTGTTTGTATAGATGGACACGATATCAAAGATATGAATCTTGGTTGGTTAAGAGAACAGATTGGTGTTGTCGGTCAGGAACCAGTGCTCTTCGATACCACAATCAGAGAAAATATAAAATTGGGTTGTCGTGGCAGAGATGTCACTCAAGAAGACATAGAATTTGCGACAAATGAAGCGAATGCCTTCGAATTTATCAGTAAATTACCCGAAAAATTTGATACATATGTGGGGGATCGGGGGGCACAGCTCTCTGGTGGACAGAAACAAAGAATAGCTATTGCCAGAGCGTTAATCAATAGGCCTAAGATTTTATTACTGGATGAGGCAACTTCTGCGCTTGACTTACAATCAGAAGCTCAGGTACAAATTGCTTTAGACAAGGCTTCCAAAGGAAGAACTACTATAATAGTGGCGCACAGATTGTCCACAATTATTAATTCGGATCGAATTATATTCATTGAAGACGGAAGAGTTATGGAAACGGGAACTCATACCGAACTAATGGAAAAACAGGGATTGTATTACAATCTTGTGATAACACAACAAATGAATTCTAAAAACGATAAAAATACTGTAAAAGTCATAAAAGTGGGAAAAGAAGACACAAATCACTCGCACACCAACTCTCGCTCGATGTCATATAACCGTACGATAAGTGCATTGAGTTCTTCAGCCAATTCTGGATTCAATGAAGAGAATCAAAACGAAGTATCAGAAGAAGAAGTACGCAAAACCTTTTCACAAATGAGACTTTTAAAGATGCTTTGGATCGACAAATCATACCTTTTATGCGGTCTTTTATCAGCAGTTTTGTACGGATTGGTTGTTCCGCTTTATTCCTATGTATTCGGTCTCTTAGTGGGTGTTTTTGCAGAAACAGTTATAACAGATCACGAGTCTATCAAAAGTCAAACAAATAATATCGCTCTGTATTATGTGGCGATCGCTGCTGGTGTTGGAATTGTATCCCTTTTACAGGTAATACCTTTCAAAGTTAATTCCTTTTCTCAAATAATTAGTTATTAGATCACAATGTTGGGCATTTCGGGGGAAAGACTTACAATGAGACTCAGAAAAATGGCTTTCGCTGCTATACTTAGACAAGAAATCTCTTGGTTTGATAAAAGTGAGAACAGCACCGGATCTCTTTGCTCCAGACTTTCATCGGACGCGGCTAATGTGCAAGGGGTCAGTCATTAGTTATTTGTTTTTTTTGAGTTAAAATTATCTAAAACTCAATCATTCATTCAATAGGCGTCTGGATCTCGAATGTCTATCATATGTCAGGCGTTTTCAACATTTATTTCTTCAGCGGTATTGGCGTATATTATCAATTGGCGATTGAGTCTTGTCGTCTCCACATTCATCCCATTTATTGTCATCAGCGGTAAGTTTGCTGCGAAAGTGGATCAGTTGGAAATGAAGAGCAATAAAGAGGCCAATGAAAAGGCATCGAAAATAGCATTAGAAGTAATCAGTAGTGTTCGCACCGTTTCTTCACTTCATCAGGAAATCTATTTCTTCAACAAATACGTCGAAATTCTTGAAAACAAACTCAAGTATTCTTAATATTAATTAATATTCTTCTTATATCTCATTATTATTACATTATTTTATAGAACATCAAAAAGAAAGTGTTATTTGAGGGGCATTTTATTGGCGTTCTCATTGAGTATGATCCTTTTGGCGTATGGACCTGCTTTCATATACGGAGGAATCTTAATGAAGAAGAATATGATTACTTCTCAGGATTTCTTTATGTATTTCTTTTATTTTAAATATTATTTCTTAAAATAAATGATTTTTTCGTTTTTAGAGTAATAGAAACACTGATATATGGGGCCCAACAGGTCGGCTACAGTACTGTCTTTGCTTCTGATTATCATAAGGCAAAAGTGGCGGCCGTTAATATCTTCAAATTAGTGGATCGAAAACCAATTAGTGCCACAAATAATCAATTGATTGTTGAAAAGCCACAAAAGTGTAGCGGAGATATCACATTCAGGGGCTGTTACTTCACATATCCGAGTAGACCAGAAGCTCAGATACTCAATGGTTTGTCATTCAAAGTAAGCAAAGGAGAAACTGTAGCTTTGGTCGGATCGAGTGGTTGTGGAAAATCTACTTCCATTCAATTGCTGGAAAAGTTCTATGACTTAACTCAGGGCAAAATAGTAAGTATAGTTTAAAGTAACAAAAGTAGCAGAAGTGGTCATAGAGTGGTATATTTATCAAACTATTTTCACTAGTTTTTAGACGGAAGAAATATAAACACTTTAGACACGGCTTGGGTCAGGTCTAAGATGGCACTGGTCTCACAGGAGCCAAACCTATTTAGTTATAGCATTAGGGAAAATATCGCTTACGGGGATAACTCCCGAGAAGTTCCAATGAATGATATCGTTTCTGCGGCACAAAAGGCTAATATACATAAATTCATTAAAGAACTGCCCAATGGGTACGACACTAATGTTGGCTCAAAAGGGGCTCAACTTTCAGGCGGACAAAAACAGAGAATTGCAATCGCGAGAGCTCTGGTCAGGAATCCACAAATACTACTCTTAGATGAGGCGACATCTGCTTTGGACACGGCTTCGGAAAAGGTATTTCAGATAATTTATTTCGAATTTAAGAGATATTAATAATTAAATTGAATTTAACAGTCAGTTCAGGACGCTCTCGACGAGGCATCCAAAGGAAGGACCTGTTTAGTGATCGCTCATCGATTAACAACTATTAGAAATGCGGACAAAATAGTGGTTATTCAGAAGGGAGAGGCTGTCGAAGAGGGTATTCACGAAGAACTTATTGAACGAAAAGGACATTACCATAACTTATATAAAGTTCAGCTCTAATGTGATATCAAGTGTTAGATCTTTTAGTGTTAGATATTTTACTCGATTACTTCAATTATGTGAAAATTCATTACCAAATCATTAAATTCTTTTCTAAAACTGGTTTTAAGTTTTGAAAAACGTTTTTCATTAAAATCAAAAACAAAAATATTGTAATATTTGTGTATTTAATCAAAATTCTCACAATATTTTACTGAAATTCTTTATCAAATATTTCATTGAGATTTTGGACACAAAAAAAGCTTTTAATTTCTTTCTTAAAGTTAATTAACTTCCTCTCGAAGTGAAACAAAACCTGTTGTCAGCAGTTATTACAATGTTTTGTGAGTTGAGATAATTGTTATGCAATTGAATGGTGTTATACCCAAAAGTCAAGTCTAGACTCAATTGTTTTTGTAAATATAGCCTCAAATCACCGGAAATATAACCAAATCTTATATAAGTTTTTAAAAACTTCGATCAAAAGATTCAGATAATGAGAGAAAATTATAATAAAAGTATCAAAACAATATTGTTTTCAGAAGTTTCCACTCAAATAATCTCAACTTTTTTTCAATGAATTATAAGTAAAGATAACTTTTTATCTCAAAACTCTGTTTAAAATAAAATTATAAATTGTGTAAACAAATGTCAAAAAAATTATTAATATTCACACTTTATGTGTGAATTTGTTATTGAGAACAAGATTTCAAAATTATCAAACTTCCGATTAATACTTATATTATTCTGAGAAAGTACTTGATACTTTTATCTAAAAGCCTAACCAATTTAACACAAATGATAAAATTCAGAATCTCTTGAGTAGATTGAAAGAATTGAGTATTTATTACATTTAGCTTGATTCCTGTAATTAATATGAATATTAATATGGTCTATATGGTTTTCCATATTTTTAAAATTCGTATAATTCATTATTAATCAATTGATTGGAGCTAAAATGGGAACTACAGTTTTGTAGAATTGGTGCCCTTTCATGTCCAAGATTTATAATTGCGTGTTAGGAAAGGGTTTGTCATCCGTTAAAACATAAAAACAGAGGAATTCAAACAAAAGGTTTGATAGGATTTCTCATCGGATTATTTCCTTGAATTAAATGAATAATTGAATCAATTGGTGGACACAAATATTTTGGTAATTCATTTGAATACATATTTTAATTTACTTCGAATGTCCTTAAAGATAACAAAACAAAATTAAAGGCCATTTGATATCAATACGCGAATCAACTTTTATATGAATTCACATCGTTTTTGGGGGAAAATAGACAAAAAATGTGAATTTTATGTTAATTTCCTCAACTTATTGATAATTAGCGGATAATTTAAATGTTAATGACACTAATTCTTATGATTTTCAAAGCCAACTCTACTCAACTGATTCTTTGCAAAAAAAGACTCAAAACAATTGAACTTACTTTTGAATAAAATTAACCATACTCATTTAATTACAAGATTAAAACAAGATATTTATTAAAAATTCAACGGAAACTCAAATAAAATTAATTTCCTTAATCTTTAGCCTTTCCATTCATGTCCAGTAAATACTTCTCAATTGATCAAGCTCATTGAAAAATTATGGGGAAATTCCAAAAATTTAATATAAATAAAAATTAAGACAAATTCTTATAATTTTATATTAATGTAAATAAATGTTACAAATGTTTCTATTCTAACAAAAAATATAAAATGCAAGAGTATTTAAAAAAAATGTTTCCGCCCTTATTCTGGAGTGACATTCAATTAGAGGTCAGTTATGCATAAGAAAGTAGTCGTGAAATCAATTATTTTTTGTCACTTTTAGTATATTTCCCATAAAAAAAGTTTGATATAAAAGGTGTAAATTACGAAAAGTAAGTCATTAAACAACTCATTCACTAATCATTTCAAAAGTGAAAAATTGTGTAAAAAGTTATTTAACTTTAAAATGCTTTTCAAATACGTAAGTGTTTTAAGCGATTGTTTTGTTTGAGTTTTAGTGAAAATTCAAGTGATTTGTGAGAACTTTAACCAAAATGTGTTTTCTATTGCTTTCAGATATTTTTGACAACTTTTCTGTTGGTTGTGATTAACGCCGAGTTCTCTGAAAATGATAACTTCGTCGACGTTTCAAATGATAGTGACTTAGAAACAGCCGCTTCAGAGGATCTGGCCGTTGCTGAGACCAAGAAAGGCGGAGTTGTCAAAGGAGGAGTAGCAGTGGCCAAAGCTGCCGGCAAAAAAGCTGGTGCCGTGGGATTTAAAGCAGGAAAGAAAGGTGGTGTAGTCGCTGGTGCCAAGGGTGGAAAGAAGGGAGCTTTTGCTGCTGGAAAAGCTGCCGGAGCTGCTGGTGTTAAGGCTGGTAAAAAGGGAGCTGCTTTCGGTGCTGCCGGCAAGAAGTTCAAGAAATTCGGAAAGAAAGGAGCGTTTGGTAAGGTAGGAGCAGCTGGATTCAACAAGAAATTCGGTGCTATCAAGACATTCGGTATGAAACAAGGCTTCAAATTCGGTAAAGTCGGCGGTAAATTCGCTGCTGGAGGAGTGGCTGGTGCTGCGGGTATGAATCATCATCTGATCAGTTATATTAAGAATATGAGGATCATTAAAATGTTCTTTCTTAGGTAAAAAGGGAGCTAAGTTTGGAGCGGCCGCTGTGGCTGCCGGTAAAAAGGGAGCCAAAGCTGGTAAGAAGGGAGCAGCTGCTATCGCTGGCGCTAAAGGCGTTAAGAAAGGTTTTGCTGCCGCGAAGGCCGCCGGAAAGAAAGCCGGAGCAGCAGGAGTCAAGGCTGCAGTCAAAAAGGGTGGCATCAAAGCTGGAGGACTCGTCGGATAATAATCAAGATATAAGTCCAAAAAATTGTCTAAAAAGAGACAATTTTAAAAATATGACGAACTTAGACAATTTGCACCAATTGTTTCATTTTGTTAATTTTAATTTTAATAGAATTTCTCTTTTATTTTATTTTTATTGTTTTAAATTTTGTTGAATTTTCCAATCATTGAATTGAATAAAATGTTATCACATTTTCAAAAGAGTTTCAATTGTTTAAGACTTAAGATCTTCCTTTGAATTCATTCATTACTCCATATCCTCCCAAAATGTCATACAATATATCCATAGCTTTTGTAGAGAAGATGGACTGAAGAGTGAAAAGTAGATTAAAATAATTGGGAATAATTTGAATTTCTTCATCTGTGAGGACGGCATCAATGGTTTGTTGGGCCACTTTGTTCACATCAAAGACAGTGATGGCTAAACTCGGTTTAACGCCATAAATAAGAGGAGTTCGGAAAAATGTGGGCAAAACAACTGTTGTCTTAATTCTGTTGTTGTCTTTCATCGCGAGTTCGTATCGAAGACTTTCGTTGAGTCCAAAGACTGCGTGTTTTGAACCGCAATAATCACTCATTTGAACGAAACCTGTTTTACCAGCGATTGACGCAATTGTGACGATATGTCCCTTATTTGCGGTCAACATATTCGGCAAAAACTCTCTAATCGTCCAAAAATTGCTTAAAGTGTTGACATTGAATGTATTGATGATGTTTTCGTCACTCAATTCTAAGATACTTTTTCCATATAAAACTCCCGCATTGTTTACCAGAATAGAGACAAATCCCATCTCTTTATTGATTTGTTGACAGATTTTCTTAACCAAATGTCTATCAGTAATATCGCAGACATAAGTCTTAACCAAACAGTTTTTAAATTGCTTTTGGATCACACTTTTGGTTTGTTTAAGAGATGACTCGTCGATATCCAAAAGCGCAACATTTGCACCAAACTTTGCAAACAAGAGAGCCAGAGCTCTTCCCAAACCATTTCCACCACCAGTTATCACAACATTCTCTCCGACTATTAATTTATATCTCAAACGTTTTGGAATTAATTTCAAAATAATGGAAATAAAACAATAATAGAATACAGAAAATATTTTCAATAAACTTTTTAACACCATTATGTACAATGAGCTTGATCAAATGTATTTTGCAAAAGCCAGCTAAATATAAGATTTTGGAGGCACTAAAATATAGTTCAACTAAACAAGATTATGGAAAAAATAGTCTAAAACTAGAACTTTAAGTCTAAAAAGTTTAAATCTGGAGATGAGATGAAACGAGTTTTTGTCTTTTTATTTAACTTTGATTTAACTTTGATCTGATTTTCAATGACTTTTCGTTTCGATTCAGTTCTCGTATAAAAAAATCCTTGAATTTGTATTGAGGTCTAAGTCTGAGTTCACTTCGATTATTACGTAATTTCACAAATTTATTCTGTGCTCATAGCTATCACTTCTCTCAAAATTCAGAAAATTATAAAAAATATTTTTCAACTTTTTTCAAATGTTTTCAATTTATAAATTAATAAAAACCAAAAGCTTTAATTTAGTATACGATGTATAGTATCAAGATATATCAGATAAAAATTTTAATTGTGACGGAATTCACCAGGTTCTTTCATAACCTTATATCTTTACCATTACCAGGGATAGATCAAAGTGGTTTAATTTATTTTAAAGAAGAGATGTTTAGGTATAAGGAGAAATAAAAATATTTAATTTGTAATAATGATTAAGGTACATTATTTCATTTGGAATATTGGCCTGAGAAATTTTTTTAGGGTGATGAAATAAACATTTAGTTTTAAGTATCAAGGAAAGTTTAAAATTTTAAAATGTTATATTTATCTATTGACCTATTAAGTATAAATTAATAATTAGCATTAAAAATAATTTTCCATTTACAAACAATTAACCTATATGAATTTATA
>JAQIXD010001695.1:0-13492 GCA_034699985.1 Minunthozetes semirufus | reverse complement strand
AGAGAGAGAGAGATAGAGAGAGAGAGAGGGAGGGAGGGAGGGAGAGAGAGAGAGAGAGAACTGAGAATATGAGCGAATTTTTTTCTGTGTTTGAAACAAACGAATGATATTTTTATTTGAAATTTTACGGCTTATCGTTAAAAAGGTTTGTTAGGACTGACTCACAGACCTATCTTTCTATTTGAGAGCCAATCAATTGCAGAACAGAATCATTAAAATCTTTTTATGAGATTAGACGGGAGAGAGAGAGAGAGAGAGAGGAGAGACTGTGAGAGCGCTTCCCATCCAAAGCCAAGACTTGTTTTCTTCTTATTTTTATTTCTGATCCCTAAAGACATTCTCTTCATTAAAATACAGAAATAAATGCCTCCAAAACAGGAAAATGTATTTCAAGGCTAAACTCTGGGCCCAAAAAAAATTAGGTTTCAATTTCTTTCGCAAATAGACTGTACTTTCGCTTTTGTTTTACTCCAAAAACTGTTTTAACAAAACTTCTTCTGTAGTACTGAATGACTATAACTGTGTTCAACAAATACCTATCCCTTAACGCAAACAATAAATTTTTGTTCAAATAATGGGTCCTTTTTTGGGATGTTTTCAGACTTGAAAGAGGACTTCGACATAGATTTCTACCATTTTTTGTGGTTTAAGTCAATATTTTTCGAGAATTTGATATGAATTGAGATTTAATTTTTGTCCGAATAACAGGAAATCATTATATTATTAATAAAAGAGGGGCCGCCATAAGGGGTATCACTAATATGTACACGAATTAAACGGTTTAATGATTTTTATCAAAAACAGGAACTACTGTTCTGTTCTCACTTGAATTGATTGGTGAAATTGGAAAGTATTTGGTCGTTTTGCACTGTAAGAGAGGGGATATTTGATTGCATGTTGAAATTTGCTAGATAATAAATTGAATTAGATTAATGTAGCCGTTATTTCACTGAAATTATCTGAGGAAACAAATTGAAAGTGTCTTTTAAAGTGAAATGATTTAGAAATGCCATCGTTTGGGACGGGATATGGTTTGAGATAAAAATCTAAAATTATATGTTTTATGAGAAGTAATACTATATTCTGAATATGGTTTTGCTCAGCCTATAGTAGGCTTAAGTCGAATGGGGTAAGCAGGCTCTTCTTTTTGCAAACTATTCTAGTAATTTATTCTTGTTCAAAATTTTATCAAACTGTGTTTAGTTTAATTTTTAATTATCATGAATTTTGGCGCAAAATGTCAAGAATTTTTTTAGTGAGAATTTGAGCAAGATACTCTTGGCATTCCCTTAGTATACGGGGTTTAGTTTAAATACAGTATGAAATATAAGTCTTCGTATAATTTATGTCCAAAATCTTAATGTTTTAAATGTATTGCAATTCAATAAAAAATCGTAAAACAGAGAGAAAGAGATAGAAATAGAGGAAAGAGAAGTAATTCATAAAAATTTATTTGAATTTTATTTTTATTTATTTATACTTCAGTTCTGTTTCATTGAATTCAATTCCCAGAATTGAAAACTTATTTTCGGAGTTTTTTCTTCTATTAAAGTGTTTTAATAAATCAATTTTTAACTGAAATTCACTTATTTCTCGTATTTTTGAATATGTTTTGCAATAATTTTTTTGAAAGTTTAGTTTTATGTTAACTATTCTCAGGGGAAATGTTTTTTGTCAGTTCACTCAAATTGTAATCCGATATGAATTGTGAGAAATTTTGGTTTGATTTTCACTTTTTGATAATTATATAGATTTCTGAGACAATTATCTGTTTGTTTGGACTATAATTTGGACTATAATTCTTTGGAATGAGAAACATAACAAAATAACAAAGATCAAATTAAAATTATTATCACTAATTTATCAAAATCACTTTTAGTATACAAATTAAGTTTATAAAAGAGCATAAAATCTCAAATAAAGTTGAGTACAACTTTTATTAATTAATTTACATTAGTTTAGAAAATATTTCAAAAACTTCAACTTTATTTAAATGACCGAAATTGAAGTGAAATTTATCTTTTTTAAGAGTTGAGTGATGCCATCTCACTCAGGAACACTTCTGTTACATTAAAACCGATTTGGGATTCATCATCTGCCCGATGGCAGCCTTTGACAGCCTTTGACTATCAGATGCTTCAAATATTAGTCTTCGTTTGATTGAAATCATCGCAGAATTGATCGAACGAATTGCCTTCGAATCGACTCTACAGACATGAAAAAAGTATTGTTCTGTTCCCGGACTCTCTTCAAGAAATATTCACTGATTGTGACAAAACTAATCTTTAATATAAGTAAACAAAATATCACTTTCCGTAAGTTTTCCACAAATTGTTTGTCGTTTTAATACATTATTTTGAGTCAAAAATTTAATAAATAAAACAAATATTTTATGTGAAAGTAATATAAAAATATAATAATAAGCGAAACATTTGATAGAAATAAATACAATTTAATACAATATTTACATAATTTTTTCAATAAAAAGGTTTTCCTAACAACTCATCACTCATTGGTTTGTTTATTACAATTTAAGTATTGATAAGATTTAAGTTTTTCTCCTCTATAGCCAAACCCTCTCTTATCAGAAGCCAATTGTCCGCAGTCTTCAATTGGTTCGGGAATACCGGTGATGGAAGATCCCAATCCCTGTCCACTTTTCCATCCCTGCCTTTCCATGATTTTTCTGCCAAAACCTTTGGTGTGTTCTTCAAAGGAACCGATTTTACTGAAAATAAACCAAAATATAAGTTAAATATCGAAACAAAAACTGAATTCAATTCAATTTCAAACCTTTTCTTAGAATCAGAAGAAAAGAGTTTTGTCTTTCGCTTTCCTTTTCTTAATTTCGTTTCTTCGGTCAAAGCCTTCAAATCGATGGCGTCTTTATCTGCGGAACAATTGGTTCGATAGCCATTGAGGTCGAGATCCCAATCATCGGCGGTCTTCTCATCAAAGTCTCCACAATTGTCTTTTAGATCCCAGAACTGGGCGTCCGTATAGAATACAAGACCCGATCCTCCCTTTTCCCACTTCAGTTCAATTTCTTCTTCAAAGAGTCTCTCTTTAGTCCTCTCCTGTTCTGTGACGTCGTTGTGAAGGGCTTCATATCTGTCCCATTCCTCCACTTCGTCATCATCTGAATCCTTTGCATCATTTTGTTCTTCAGTTTTGTTATCACTTTTTGATTGAATATCTCTTTTAAATTCACTAAAATTCTGGTTAACTATGAGTCCGTTCCTCGTCTTCACTAAATCCAAGTCTTTAACCACAGAATTATCATTAAATAAAATGTTTTTATTTCTTTTGGAACTAATTGTCGAAGTCTTGCGTTTATTGTCTTTATATTTGTACTCGACTTTCGAGTAAATCCTTTGTCTCATAGACTTCGGGAACTGGAGGTCAAGTTTGGCGATTACTGGCGGTGGGAGTCGACACTCACGGATCAGTTTCAGAAACACTTCTGAAGGCGTTCCCACGTTTCCGTTCGGCATAATATCCTTCTGTGGATTCAATTCACGCAAAGATTTCACTTCAGTCAGAGTTAGCATAAGTTCGTCACTCTTTTCGTTTAAATTAATCTCTTTTTCAATTGTTTTTGCTTTTAATCTATTAATCAGTTCTTTGTTCTTATGTTTAGCTATCGTTGAGTTAAATTCAATTGTCTTTCGGAACAAATCCATTGATTTTTCACTAATTTCTGAAAATAAAAGACAATTAATTGGAATAAATGTTTGGAAAACATTAAAAACAAGACTTACTTTCGTTTGAATCAATTGAATGCGAGTTTTGGTCAATAATTTTGATTCTTTTGATAAAACATTTGACATTTAAATCCATTCCTCTCTCAAAGTCGGCCCAAAACTTGTCATTAAATTTCTCTAAAAACTCATCAATTCGTTCAGTTTTGATGTCTATTACGCAAAAGAAGAGCTTCTTCTGCTTCAGGTTCTTGTTTTGTTGTCCATTATCTTCATTGATATCATCAAATTTCTTGACATTTTGCGGTCGATGTCTAAAGTGAAAGCAATTGAAAGCTTTTGATTCAATCAATTCATTGAAATAATTTCTTAAGTCTTTTGAGTGATATTCAAACGGAATATTGAAAACAACACAAAAACAGTGAGAGTTTTCACTCATTTTTCTTAAAATTAATGGTTTTTAACAAATAATTAATTATTAAATAAATTAAAAGACTTTTAATTCGCAACAGATTTAGGTTTTGTTTACATTTCACTCAATGTTTTGGTTTTTCATTCATTTTATTGACGTTTTTATTGCGGAATCCCATATATAGAATAAATCTGAATAACTTTACATTAAGTTTCAGTACTTTTACAAACGTATGCCAATTATATAAAAACGCAAAATCGCAAGAAATAGGTCTAAATCTTTAAACAGAGTTCACGTAATATTTACAACAATTAGTTGTTTTTATTTCAATGCTTTGGAAAACAAAGTGTTGTTTGAAAAACAAAATAAATTAATTTATGGTTTAATTAAAAGCAATTAAGTGAGCAAAATGTCGAGGAATACCATCGAAATACCACTGAAAGAGTCGGCGGATGAGGTGATTGAACTCGATTTGGATGAACTGCCAGAATGTCGTGAAGTGTTGCAGATTCTTCAATCAGAGTCAGCGCCGCTCAATGTCTGGATTCAATTGGGTATTGTTTTAACCGTTGATATTGTAATTGTCACCTATACTTACCATTCTTTTTAATTACTACCCGAAGCGTTGGCATATTATAAGCAGAACAAAGAGGAAGATTTCGTTCAACTGTTGGACAGATCGAGAACTGACGCATCTCTTGCATACCCCGACTATGAGAGGGATCAGATGCAGGCGTTGGACACTTTGGCCGCATATTATGTCACCAAAGCTAACAAAGAGAAGAACAGAGACAAGAAGAGGGATCTGTTCGCTCAGGCGACTGTCCTCTACACAGCGGCCGACAAAATCATTATGTATGAGCCAAACCATTTGGTGGGAAGGGCTCACTTCTGTCTGTCTGAACCCGATAAGATGGATCAGGCGGACGCACAGTTTAATTTCGTGCTGAATCAGGCGCCAAATAACATCCCATCTCTTTTGGGTCTGTCTTCTCATTCAATAATTCTCTGAATTTGTGTATCGATTGTTGTGTTTTCCTATCCTTAGGAAAGGCATGCATTAACTTCAATAAGAAAGAGCCGAAAAATGCGTTGGCTTTCTATAAGAAGGCGCTCAGAATAAACGCTAACTGTCCCGCAAATGTGAGGCTAGGAATGGGGCACTGTTTCTACAAAATGAATAAACCGGAAAAAGCAAAGCTCGCCTTCGAGAGAGCCCTACAGCTCGACCCCCAATGCGTTGGAGCACTGGTAGGTCTCTCAATACTAGAACTGAATCAAAAGACTCCCGAATCGATCCGACGGGGAGTTCAGATGCTCTCCAAAGCCTATACTATAGATCCGACACATCCTATGGTTTTGAATCATTTGGCGAATCACTTCTTCTTTAAGAAAGACTATCAAAAAGTACAGCATTTGGCGCTTCACGCCTTCCATAACACTGAGAACGAGTCGATGAGAGCCGAGAGCTGTTACCAATTGGCCCGAAGTTTCCACATTCAGGAAGACTTCGATCAGGTCTGACCTCTTTTCCTATTATTCATATTAAATATCACAAAATTAATGGCATTTCCTCTAATAACAGGCCTTCCAATACTACTATCAGGCGACACAGTTTGCCTCCGCCTCCTTTGTTCTGCCCCATTACGGGTTGGGACAGATGTATATCCATAGGGGGGATGTGGACAACGCGGCCACTTGTTTCGAAAAAGTCCTTAAATCTCATCCAAACAATTACGAGACAATGAAAATTCTGGGCTCTCTTTACGCTCAGTCACCCGCACAGACCAAACGAGATAACGCCAAACAGTTCCTTAAAAAAGTGACTGAACAACACCCGGAGGATATCGAGGCCTGGATAGAGTTGGCGCAGATTCTCGAACAGTCAGACCTACAGGGTTTGTCTCTAATGGGTTTCTTATTAGACATTTGTCTTATATGTTTTGACGAACTCATAGGTGCGCTCAACGGTTACGGAACAGCCATTAAGATATTCAAAGAGATTAATACCGAAATTCCGGCCGAAATCTACAACAATGTGGCGGCACTTCATTTCCGTTTGGGAAACCTCAAGGAAGCGATGAATAACTACACTCTGGCTCTCAACCGGTGTAAGGAAGAGATGCAACACTCGGAGGAGCACTACTTTAAGTCAATTTCGGTGACTATTAATTACAATTTGGCGCGACTTCATGAGGCGAACCATAACTACAATAAGGCAGAGATTATCTACAAAAACATTCTTCGAGAACATCCCAATTATGTCGACTGTTATCTAAGACTCGGGTGTATGGCCAGAGATTTGGGACAGATATATGAGGCCAGCGATTGGTTTAAGGAAGCGCTTCAGGTCTGACATTAAACTCAAATTTATTGTTATTTCAATTGAATAATGATTTTGTGATCACAGGTAGAGAAGGACCATCCGGACGCCTGGTCTCTCATTGGGAATCTCCATTTGGCCAAACAGGAGTGGGGACCGGGACAGAAGAAATTTGAACGGATCCTGGCTCAGGAGTCAACCTCTTCCGATACGTACTCTATAGTAGCGTTGGGGAACGTATGGCTCCAGACCCTGCATCAGCCAAACAAAGACAAGGATAAGGAAAAGAGACATCAGGACAGAGCCATTCAGATGTACAGACAGGTTCTCAAAGTCGACCCGAAGAATATTTGGGCAGCGAATGGCATCGGAGCTGTTTTGGCGCACAAAGGTTTGTCCCAACACTTACTCAAAAGAGCTTTAATTAAAACTCAATTAATTTCCTCTTATTTTGACTCAAAGGTTATGTGAGTGAAGCGCGGGATGTCTTCTCACAGGTTCGGGAGTCAACGGCTGACTTTGCAGACGTCTGGATAAATATCGCTCACATTTATGTAGAGCTCAAACAATACGTTAACGCCATTCAAATGTACGAAAACTGTTTGCGTCGGTTCTACTCTCACACGAACACAGATATACTGTTATATATGGCCAGAGCTTACTTCAAATGGGGTAAACTCAGGCAATGCAAGAGTGTCCTACTCAGGGCCCGACACGTCAACCCTCAAGACACGGTTCTGCTCTTCAATCTGGCGCTTGTCCTCCAAAAACTGGCCGCAAGTGTTTTGGAAGACTCTAAGAGTTCGCTGCGAACTGTCCTCTCGGCTGTCCATGAGTTGGGTTTAGCGCATAAGTACTTCGGTTTCCTTAAGAAAACGGGCGATAAAATGAAATTCGACTTACAGTTGGCCGAACTCGAAGAAAGACAGTGTCAGGACTTGTTAGCACAGGTATGACATTCAATACAAATTTAAAACTATATTATAATCAAAACCTCTGTCCTGTCCTTAGGCTCAATATCATGTGGTCAGAGCCAGACGTATGGATGAAGAGGAACAAGAGATCAGACGCAAACAGGAAGAAGAGAGGGAAGCCTTACGACAGAAAGTATTGGAAGAACACAGAGTGAAAGAGGAGGAACGCATCAAACAGGAACAGGAGCTCATTCTTAAGCGCCAACAGTTTGTGGAACAATCGAAGAGTAAATTACTCTTTCAGGAGATCAGTGAAGACAAACCCAGGTCTAAGAAGAGGAGATATATCGATGACGACGGCTTTGTTAACGATAGCTCTTCTGATGGAGAAAACAAAGATAGAATCAGACGACCTCTCAATGAAAGTATGGCTCAAAGTCTTCTTCGAATTCTTTTATTATATTAAAAACATTTTCAATAATTCAGGCGAAGGCGGAGCCGCCGAACGCAAACGTAAGCGGAGGAGAAGGGTCTCCCGATCCGAGTCTGGATCTGATGAGGAAAGCAAAAAGAGAAGAGAAGAGCGCCGACAGAGAAGACATGAGGAGAGGCGCGCCCGCAAAGAGAAACAAAGGAAAGGAAAGGAAAACAAAGGACGGCTTCACATCCATCAGACGGAAGATAAGGTCAAAGCGAAGTATAACTCGAAATTCAAGTCAAAGGAATACATCGATAGTTCCAGTTCTTCGTCAGACGACGAGGATATGCCTAAAGAACCAAAACTTGTCATTAATGACGATAACGCCAGCGATGACGCCGCCGGTCAGACATTCATTTATTGTTTTACTTCATTTGATTTTACAAATATTCTGTCCTCTGTTTAGGTCCGAGTCAGGAGAGACCTAAATCTTCTGCTTCTTCAAAGTCTTCGAAATCTTCTGCTTCAGACAAGTCATCATCAGATGTGTCGGATAGTGATTCCGAGAGGGAGCGCAAGAAGAAGAAAAAGGAGACCAAATCGAAGGCCAAAAAGGGTTCCGATTCAGACGCCTCTTCCGGTTCTGATATCGGGACTCAAAAGCGAAAAAATCTTAAAAGATTTGATAAAAAGCGGTTTTTGGCCGACGATGGAGAAGAAGAAGAAGAAGAGGAACAACAGGACAAAGAGGGTATTCCTGTCACTTGACATTCAATTATCTTTTGATTTAATTATTTGTTTCGTTTTCAGAAAAATCACAGAAGAGTTCTTCAGATGACAGCGATTCTGACTCTGAGACAAAGCATAAGACCAAAAGAGCTCGAATTGAATCCGATTCTGAAGTGGAGAGAAGTCCCGCACAGTCTAACAAATCCTCAGACAATGAAGAAGACAACAACAAAATGGATGAATCGAAAGATAAAGAAGAGGTGAACGATAAGAGTCCTGTCAATGAAGACAAAGAAGACTCGGATAAGGATTCCGATAAAGACTCGGTTAAAGGCTCCGACAAAAACTCCGATAAAGATTCCGACAAAGACTCGGATAAAGACTCCGATAAAGACTCGGTTAAGAACTTCGATAAGAACAGCGACAAAGACTCGGACGACGAAACACCCAATCAATCGCATGAAGTCGACAAAGACTCAGACGATGAGATACCCAAACAATCCCAAGAAGTTAACAAAGCATCAGATAATGAGAGCGAAGCCAATGAAGACATCCAAAAGTCTAAGCAGTCTTCCGACGGATCAGATTCCGACAGCGATTAGGTTTCGGTTTTTATTTGAATTCAATTTTGAAATTAATTTGTTTTTTGTGTTTATTTTCGAAAATATTTTGTTCAGTCATTGAGTTGTCATTCGTTTCATAAAAATAATTCAAAATTGAAATAAAATTAAAATTTATTTTCATTTTTCAAAATTCTTTTCACTTTTAATAACAAATTACTGACTAATAATGGGGTAAACCCACTGATTCTGGTTTGAAATTCTCTAATGAGTCTACAATTACTGTAATTTTATCAACAATTTGAAGCGAAATGCCCGACATTTTCAAAGAAGCACAGCATAAGTAATTCTTCCATTCATTAATTCAATGTTTTCCAATTCCTTTACCGTAAACTTCTCAGAGGAGATCGTTAGAAGAGACGATATTTGAGTCGATTGTCCCGAAACAACTATTTCGTCAAATATTAACTTAATTTAAAGCAATCAATAGTTTTGACAAAAAAAGTGATTCCTTTATCTCTATTATCAAAAGTCTTTGAATCTTATTTCAAAACTTCTGTCATTTTTCTCACATTTTATTCAATTTTGTCTCAAATAAAGTCAATTTTGTGGCACTTTTTGTTTGATTTTAATTCTATTTTCAGAAAATGAAAAATATTTTAAAATATTTTGTGATTTTTATATTTATTTTTGAGTCAATAAGAGCTCAGAATTTTGAAAATGCGATCAAAAATAGCGTTGAATTGATTGAAAAATTCAAATCTAAGGAAACTGTTCCCGGAATAGGAGTTGGAATCAATTATAAAGGGAAACAGATTTGGCTCCACAGCTCCGGTTATTCCGATATTGAGAATGATGTTCCCTTCAGTAAAGACACTGTCCTCAGGACTGGAAGTGTGAGCAAAGCTATTGAGACGGCACTGTTGGCCAAACTCGTTGAACAGAATAAAATTGTGTGGGATTCAGATATTCACAAATACATCACCGAAAAGAATTTCCCCAAAAAGCAATGGAAAGGTTTGCCATTATTTTCCACTAATTCTTGAAATATAAAAATAATATTGAATTTCAGGCGAATCTGTGAATATAACTGTCCATCAATTGGTGACAATGACGGCAGGGATCAGGAGTTCAGAGGAATTGCGGGACTTTCGCCACTTTCCAACTGCTCGTAATGTGACGGAAACTCTGTCCTACTTTGCCAAAGACCCGCTTTTGTCCAAACCTGGCACAAAGTACTTTTACTCAAATTGGGGCTGGCATTTGATCGGTGCAATTATGGAGTCAGTGACGGGGCAGGACTTCGAACAGATTATGAATAAAATGTTCGTTGAATTTCATATGAATTCCACTCGACTATCAAGACGTGAATTACCGATTCCTCATCGATCGAGACCTTATTCAAGAAGTTTGAGTTCAGACAAGAGTCACCACATTCTTCACAGCGCCGCCGCTATCGAAGATTTGGGCAGACCATTACCGTGGCTACCAATGGGTGCCATTATCACCAGTGTTCCTGATTTGCTTAAATTCACAGAAGTTATGCTAAAATGCTATAAAACTGACGGTATTTTTCAGTTTATTTTAAAATTCAAATTAACTTTTGATTCTTTTAAGACTATTTGAAAACATCAACTGTTCGACAACTGTGGACAACCCATATGTCCAACTATGGGATGGGTTGGTTCATTGGAAAGTATACTCTTCCCAAAAATAAGTCCAAAACTTTGCAATACATCCATTACTCTGGAAGTGTTGCCGGAAGTGTTAACACAATAGCACTCATTCCTGAGCTGAACATATCTGTGGCACTGATCGCCAATTTGGGAGGAATTAACTTAGAATCAATTGGTCTCTCAGTTCTGAACAATTTTGTCGAAATTATTGAATAAATTTAAAACTTATCAATTAATTTATGTATTGAATTACACCTATTCTGAGCAATTAAAATGTGAGAAACTAACCAATCAATTCTTCTACTGTTTTGTTCACTTTATAATTATATAAATTAATTATTGAAAAATAAATCAAAATTTTTGTTTAAATAAATCTTTTTATTGCTTTTGAAATACAATTAAA
Organism: Minunthozetes semirufus; assembly: GCA_034699985.1. NCBI lineage: Eukaryota > Metazoa > Arthropoda > Arachnida > Sarcoptiformes > Punctoribatidae > Minunthozetes > Minunthozetes semirufus. The sequence goes on along the minus strand of JAQIXD010001695.1, from coordinate 2,356 downwards.
TGAATTTTTAAGTTTCATACAAATATGTGAATATTTTTACAGTTTATCATTAAATTAGTTTTTGTTTGAATTTTTGGCACAAATTATTCTCGATATGTTTTTAGACATAATATCCCGGTTCAGTCAAAACAAAATTTGATATTTCATTTAATATTTAATAACAAAATGTAATTAATTTTCGTTTAATAGTTTACAGTTATTTTTATTATTGTTTTAGTTATTCAATGAATTTTGTTTTCAACTTAAATATTTGATATGATTTAAAAGAACAAGGTCAAATTAGACCATGTTTATAATTTGTTTCGGTATTTTGAACTCATATTACTCAAGTATTTTATTAAATTTTATTCGTGTAAATCATTTCAATTCAATTAATTGTATGAAATTTTTGCTCAAATAAATTATCTGTCCCTTCGGTTGAGGACCAGACTCAGAGACAACAGTTCTCTAATTGTATGGTAACTGATGTGGAGTTTAAATGTCATGAGCTTTGAGTAAAATTAATGATAAATACAAAGAAAAACAATGAATTACTTGAAAACCAATTCTATATTCAAATTGATATAAATGACAAAAACAATTATTATTAAAAGAACAGAATAGAGAACAGAATAAGCATACAATTGACGGTTAAAACAAAACTTTGGCTAAAATTGTGATAAAGTTTTATATAATGAATAAATTCAATGAAAACGAATTACAATCGAATCCCGATTCTGTGCTCTATGTTTGGGTTAATGAAAGAATTGTAAAGAAGGCACAGAAAAGGGATTAAACTGTATTTCTAGACATTAGTTGTCTCATCATTTTTCTCGCCCTTTGTCTGAGACTTCTCCTCAATCAGGGACTTATTCATGAAGAGGAATCGGTGCGCCAAACCTGCCAGTGCTCCCCCAACAAGTGGACCGACCCAATAGACCTTGGATTTGGATAAAAATTCATTATTAAAATCAATTATTATTTTGATTTGTTAATCAAAGATTATGATCAAAATCAATGGTGCAAAACAAAGTAAGCATGGTTAACATTAAAATAGATTCTGGTGAATATGAAGGCATTTCAGGCATTACTCATTATTTTCTTAGTAAATGTTCTTTTCTAGAAAATATTCAAAGAACTCATTAATTATATTCTGTGCCAAAAGTAATGTTAAATTTTCCGCTAATTTAAGTGAAATGAAATCATTTCCCAACAAATGAGAGCCAAAACCAACAAAAAGGACAAAATATTTTAAGATAATTATATTAATTCATTGATGGGTTACCAAAGTTATTCAAAATTACCTCATAGTTGAAATGCTACAGACTTAAGAATTGCTTGACTTTCAATATAGTGAGAACAAGGTAAGTTTTACTTAACGATTCTTAAAATATTCTTGTAATCCGTTTCTAACCTAAATGTCTGCCATTAATCATAGAAAGCAATTCATTTGACTTTCAGATGAAAATCTCAGGGATAAAACACCACTTGAGTCCAATAAAGGAGGAGAGACTTACATAATGATCTTTCCAATAGCCCTGGATAAGCGCCGGACCAAAAGAGCGGGCGGTGTTCATCGACGATGAAGTCAATGGGATCTATAATTGGAAATAAAATAAACGAATTTAGAAATAAATAAATAGCATGCTGAATTGTTATTATCTTGTTTTTAAAATTGAGACTCAATATATTCTTTTAATTCTGATTTAATGCTTAAGTTTTGGAAAATTTAAATCAACGGAAAGTTTTACTTAAAAAATCTTATGAATAGATTATAAACTGTTTTCAAAGTTATCCAAATCTATTGAAAAGTGAAAATTCCATAGATTTCCACAATTAGTACATAAATTATAGTTGAATTGAAATGTAGTCATAAAAGTAGAGATTTATATGAAATTCAATTCTTTTGTTCGTTAAATGAATAAATAATTTTAATGTTTTTATTATTACATAAATAATAAGGAATTCAAAACTTAGGATAAATCGACTCTTTTTTCAACATTTGATTTATTTAATTGCATTTCAAATGAAATTTGAAATCATTTTTAATATAAAGTGATTTCAAAATACACTTAATGGTAGAAATGGCATAAATAATCTTTAATTAATATGTGGCCATGATTACCATTATTTACCATGATTACTTTCAATCAAATCCGATGAAATAGATTTATCATTCGTCCAGAGCTAAGAAGACAATCAATAGTCATATAAAGAATAATTTTTGATTCAGAGGTTCAGAGAACTACTAAAATAACATTTTTTGTTATGTTAACTGAATTTTTGATGAATTATTTCCTAATTTATTTTACGTCGAGAGAGAGAGAGAGAGAGAGGGGTTGGAGCGCAAGATCTCATTGGTCAGAGATTCGATAAA
>JAQIXD010001694.1:0-13501 GCA_034699985.1 Minunthozetes semirufus | reverse complement strand
ATATTGATCCTGACACAACTCAGGGCACTAATATCGTGGGCTATATTTTTGAAACTATCGTGAAATTAATCTATTCCCGACTTTTAGTGCAATATTTCATTCAAATCTTTTGAGACTTCACTCAAAAAAATAGGCAAAAATAATAAATCAATTTTTTTAAGAAATGATTTTTTCTTTATTTTAAAAATTGTTCATATTTTTCATGACTTCGTAGAATTGAAGAAAATATAATTACATTTGTCGGCAAACTTTTGAAAAGTTCAAACGTTATTCCCGAATAACCTTGTCAATAATAATTCAGAGGATGAACTGAATTAAGCAACTTTTAAAATAAAATAACTTTTATATTCTACATATCGATATTTTCATTTTAAAAATCCATTTCAAAATTAATTAGTTCGGAGAAATATTTATTCTAAGTTCATCTAATAAAATACCAGGGCTGTTCATTTTCTATTATTGAGTTTACCACTCCCGAAAATGTCCAACCTTTTATTAAGTGCCTCATTATTTCTGTTCGCAAGAAAAATAATATGATAAACCATGAAGAATTGAATTATTCAATTATATTTATGCCTTGGAGCAGATGATCCAATTTGAATAATAAGAGGAAAATAATTGGAATATCATCGCCAAGAATAACTGAATTTCTTTTTTTTCGCAACTGACAAGATAAACTCTTTCCTGAAATAACAGATAATCTTTTTGTTATTTCTAAAAAATGATTATCAAATCATTTAATACAATAAACTGTTATCTCTGTTTAAGCAAAACTATTCAGAATAAACCAAAATATAAGAAATACTGTTGTTATTCATCACAAAAGAAGTTCAATGGATTTTGTGATAAATTGTAATAATGGAAGTTATCCCCAAAGAGATGTCTTCTTATTTGAAACTTCAGTTTGAATTACATTTCATTGAAATTTTTATTACCAAAAATCGTTGTTATTCTGCATTAAAACTACAGTTTATTACCACTAATATCCGTTTCGTTATCTTTTACTACAATTTATTTAAATATTTGATATAATATTCACAATAATATTCACAACGAGTTTTTTTTATTGCAATCACGTATTATAAATTTATGAGACCTAATCAAGGGATTGACGCCCTCTCGCTATAACCCCAATATACTCGAAATAAATCCACACTCCATACAAATTTTCAATAGATCAATAATCATACTCATTTTATAAAAGAGAAACATGAAAATATGCCACTTGAGAATTTTATACATAATTACCTAGGAGATTTACTATATAATATGAATGAAACTGTGAGTGAGTATAAATTTTTTGAATGTGTTTGCAAATTAATTTGATTCCGGAGCAAAATAATACGACTTATTATGATTGAACACTAATTTTGTTGTACCAATGGGAGGGGGGGGGATTACTAGACTATTATTCTGGGCGTTTCTCTCAGTGCATCCTTTTATTTATTGACGAATAGGAATGTAATCATTTCATCAATGATTCAATTGAAATACTTTGTATCAATATTTTATTTGATTCACAAGATTTGTCTTGTTAAATTAGTGATGGATAAATAGAAAGATAAAAACGTCGAGTGATGTTATTATGGAATAAAACTTCACTCTTTAATTGACAACACTTTCACTCTATTAGCTTAAGTCACGTTAAATCAAGTAAACATCTATCTTATTTGTGCTAGCACATTTAATACAAATGTTATTCTATAATTTATCGGATAGGTTTATCACCTTGATCATAGTAAGTGAAAATCGAAGAAATATCAAGTCCATATGTATTGACACTGTTTTTACAGAATTTTATTCAATTTACCACGGTATATGTTCTATAATAAACTAACTAGCATACATTATTAATGAATTAATAGTTGACATTTCAATTACGTTTAAAAGTTTTTAATTTTATTGAAATTTTATTATAATTTTTTTCAAATTTAAATAATTAGATGACATTTACTTTAAAAGTATTCCCCAGTAAACCAATTCAAGAGGGAATACCGACTTATTTCCAAACTTGGTTAACATTTAATTGGATCTTTGAAATAGTCAGTGCTCGGTCTTCCCTGAAATCCTTGAATTCATTGAATAGCAGAGTTTATCTCAAATAAATTCCAAGAAAAAATGGTGTTTAAATATTGCATTCATCAATTAGGAATTGCTTGTTTATTTTTATTATTGCATTTCGTATAATTACTTCTGGTTTTTGAGCTAGCTCAATATAAAAGAATACCTGAGAGAATTCACTGCTGAATGATATAATTATACAATCCTTTTGTTTCATTGAATATTTGCGATAAAAACATTTGATTTAATGAATTAAATGAAACTCAAATATTAATTATGAAAATTTCGTGAAAAATAATTTTAATTAAATTTATTATTTTTATTAAAACCCATTGTTGTTATGAAATAGAAAATAATCGGAACAATTCAGACATTGAATTATCAGCAAAAGTTTCAGTTTTATTATTTGAGTCGCGGCACGACATGAAAGGAACTGCCGGTGCCGTATGGCTAATTAGGCGACTAATGCCTGAAAAAGGTTAATTAAATTATATAAACTATTCTCGCTTTTCATGAGAATTAAATTATGAAGTGTTTTGTTATTCTGTGCCAAAGGCTGTCCGAATGCAATTCAATTATAAAGATGAATCTAGATTAAATAAATTGCTCTAAAAAGGTGTAGAATTTCACAATTCTCTGTCTGTTTTAGTAATTGAAAAGTTGGACGTTTTGACCTTCGTATGAAAGGAGAGTTAAATTGAATTTTATTTAACCTTATTTAACCTTTTTAAGTTTAAAATTGCATTTTAATCTATTGTTGGCTTAAAAAAATAGATTGTGAAATATCTTCCATTGAATTTGTAGCCAATTATTCTGGGTATTAAACATTAAATATTAATAAATTTGGTGAAATTTTATTCTTTATTTTATTTGACTTTAATTATGAATAATGTATACCTTGTACACTTGAAATACTGGGGATTAAATGTTGAAATTGTAAATTGATTCCAAGCTTAACGAATTTCATAAGAATTAGAAAGATGAACATAATGTGATTCACTAATCTTTATGTTCACAGACCTGTAATAACCAGAATAAAAAGTTCGAATTTCAAACAAGATATTTCACAATTTCATTTTTAAGCGAACAATAGATTAAAGTGCAATTCTAAACTTAAAAAGGTTAAATAAAATTCAGTGTAACTCTCGTTTCATATGTAATTTTAAACTTTAGAAGGTTAAATAAAACTCAAGGCAATTTTTTTTTACAAAAAGAATTTGTTATTGAATAATAACAAGGTATCAAGTACCAATATAAAGTATTGGGTTTCATTTCTTTATCGAAGAAATGTTGAAATTTAGTCTTTGTAATTTTCCTCTAAAAATAGAATAATAACAACTAGTGCATTAATCCCTGACACTCCCTGATTAGGCTTAAATCAATATTTAGTAACATTTATCACCATGACAAATCATTAACTTCAGAAACAATTCTCATTAATTCAGAGCTGAAGTTTAGAGAAACTTAGTTTTCTACTTACCGAGAGGTCCCAGGACAATTACAGGACACTCCTTCTATTTAATTCTCTTCTTTTGAGTCAATTTATCAAAATTTTTCTCTCAAATTGATTTTGAAAAAAATGTTTCACTGAATTCTAATCTTTGAAAAACACATAAAATTGTTTTTTTCATTCAAATTAAAAAAACGGAAGAAATTAATGGTTTGTAAAACTTATTAAAATCATTTTGTTTTTGGAATAAATTCAGAAAAAAGTGATTATGCTCACAATTTTTTAACAAGATATGAAAGAAAATCCAATTTAAGAAGATATTTTTCAAACGTAATTACAAAATTATGCTGTAATATAATTTATTATCCTTGATATTTGAATTAACAGCTTGCAATTCAGTAGAGAGACGTGATTTCATCAAATTTTGTTTTTGCTTTTTCATCGTTTGATAATAAAAACGTAAAACTTCCTCATCTTTTAATAAACATTTAATAGTCTCAACCAGAATATAAATCTAAATTATCTTGGTAATTTTGTTGAGACCTATAAATCAAGATAACAAAACTTTGTATATACCTCACAAACAAAGTTATTTCATTAGAGTATTAGCAGAAATACGGTTGAAAAATGGTTGAGTGAACCGGAAAGCTAATGATTCCATGAAATCTTCAAATTTCCTCGTCATTAGCCTCGAGAAGAGACCAATACTTTTCTTAATTGAATTATTGACTGAAGAATTCATTTCATCCGAAGAGACGGGTATTCATCGCAAACAATAAAAGTCTTAATACAAAGATTGTAATGAAAGACAATATAAGTGTAAAATAATCCGAACTCTTTATTGTGTACTTATCTAATAAAAAGTGATATATTGACAGCACCGGGCAGTCAGAGGCTGAGACCAAATCCTAGAGGTGATATTGCGTAAACCAAACAAAGTGTGCCGGATATTAATCTTTTTTAGGAAAATAAAATGCAATTCATAATAGATTAGTACAATTATAGCCATAAATTCATATTTTATTTTTTCGTTAGAAAAATAAAAAACAACAGAATTTCAGCTCAGAATCGATTTGAAATTCTTGACACAAACAGAGCTTTCAGACAAATGCAAGAATCAATTTTATAGTAACAAAGAGTTTGCGGATAAAAGACGGGAAATAAAAACAAAATTAAAGTCGAAATGATTTTTGTGAACAAATTCTTAGCAAATATTTGACAAATGATCGAATTGGGCACTACTTTCTCAATTGATTTAATCTTGCTGAGTTGGCATATCTTGCGAGTGACTGAACTATTTCTTTTATAAATAGAAAATTATCACTGACCAGAATTTTAATCAGGAAATTATCAATGGTTCACCAAGATTTTCTAACTTAAGATGAGAATTCAGCCGGAATTTAGTCTTTTAAGGGAACATTATCAATAGAGTAATCACGGGAAACTTTGATCTAGACTGAAGATTGTTGACACAAGATAGTAGATCCATATTTCTGAGGATCTCTGATTACGATATCCTGATAATAACAAGATATTAAATGTAATACAATAGGTATCAAATGACTTCTTCAATCCTACGCAAAAGTGTGGTTTAATCGATACCAAGAGCTTATCTGAACATCTATCAAACTTATATATGAACAGAATTGAGATTTAATAGTTCATCTTATCAAATATAAATAAAGAGATACTTAACTAAATTGATTTCACCTTAAAATTTAAAGAATTTTAAAACATGTTTGGACAGAGGGATTAAAAAAATGGATCCTTTTAAAATATTTTAAACATCTAGACTTAGTATTAGGTATATGTCAATTGAGGATGTTCTTAAATCAGATTTTTCTATTCCTAATCCCTTAAAATCTGTGAGACCTGGACAAATTTATAGAAGGCAATACCAAGATTATATCCAAGTTCGAGTGAATGATCAGATTTGAAATTAAGTTTATCAGGCCTTTTGAAGGTTAAGTTTATCCTGAGTCTGACCGCCGACGAATAAAACTTGGAAATTATGATTATTTTCAATTTCCTCTAAATGTATCGAGCAAATATCTAAAAAATTTCCATTCATTAATCTCATTAATAATTAATGAAATAATAATAAAAATTCTATAAATTATAGACTAAAACAAAAGACATTTATTATAGACAATCCCCGCCCACTCCTAGTTATTGTTCAGATCACACATCGCTTCAAAAGGTAATTTAAAACAGAAAAAAGACATCTTTTTATTTTTATATTCAAATTGTTTGAAGAGTTTTATATGTATTTCACGAATTGATATCGACTTTGAAATTCAAATGACGTTAAAGTATTTCAGAGGCGATAAGTATAAGTGCTTTCCATTGAAATCCATTTCAAAAATGTGAATATAAGGTGAAAAATATAAGGAATAAAATCCCAGCAAAAAAGAGAAACAAAAAATACTCAAACATTTCGCATAAAAATTTATTTCTATCATTGATATGATTACACATAACCGTTATGTCATATCAACTGCTTTGCAGAATATTCTGTGCAAATACAATACACGAAGAATTTATTACTACAAGAATAAGAAGAACAAGACTTGGAACTGTCTTTTTATGGAATAAACAAAATTGATAGTTAACTTAACTTTCAATTAAATGACAATTTTTCTTAAGGATTAACTTTGAATCAAATGCTGAAAACAAAGTGCACTTTAAGTGAAATAAAAACAAAACTGTCTGTTCTTAAGACAAAAGTAGCTCTAATTGAGTTCCCCTTTTTATATAACGAGCTTTTTCAATGACTATTTCTATCTAGTTAATTTGATTTATTCTTGTTTCAGGAATAATTTGAGTAAAGCTAAAACTGTCCCAAAATTTTTAGACTACTATTTAAGAGCACAGAATATCAGAGCAATTGATTCGCGTTTGCTTTTAGATAAGAGATTTGTTGTTAACCTCTTCAGAGCGCAGGTTTCCTATCAATTCTGGCTGTTGTTTGAAGAGAGCACTCACTCAGAACTGTTTGGGCAAAAGTTATTCCGTGTTTAGCTCAGCATAAGCTGAGCCCAGTATTGTTTAAAAGCATAAATATTTCGATGTATTTCATAGTTTATCTCAAAAACTCTTGAATTACATCAAAACTAATAACACTTAAGAAACATAAAACTTATTTAAAGCATAAGTGACTACAAATCGGTCCAAAAGTAGATAATTCATTGAACGGAATATCTGAAGCCATGGATGAAGAGCTCACAGAAGAAGAGATCGAAGAATTCCATCGATTCATAGCTAATATGACTTATGAACAGATTCTGAGTACATTCAATATAAAGCCCGAAGAACTGAATGACCCGAATAAGTGGATTCAGACCACTTTCATAAGCTGTATATACGCCCTAATAGTGTTGGTCTCTTTTTTTGGGAATCTCCTCGTGGTATTTGTGAGCTTAAAGAATCTGACCAAGACAAATGCCTTGATCTTATCTCTGTCTACCTCCGACCTACTCATGACTGTCTTCAACATACCATTCAATGTGGTCCGACTTCTCAAAGAGGAGTGGCCTTTCGGCCGATTTATGTGTATAGCTGTGCCTTTTGTGCAGGTAATGGTTGTCTATATCTCGTCGTTCACAATGGCAGTCATAGCTTACTATCGTTGGCGTTGCGTAACATCCCTTCCAAACGCCTCTTCTTCGTCTGTGCGTCCGATAATCGCCACAATAATAATCACTTGGGCTCTCTCCGCGGTAATGGCATACCCACCCTCACTCTACAATGACCAAGTCACTGTGAAAACCTACAAGGAGTTTGTCAGATGTCGGCCCACTTATCCAAAGAAGTCCAAATACAACGTACCATTCCTCCTGAGTCTGGAGATATTTCTGACACAATATGTGATTCCTCTCTCGCTCTCGATTTTTATGTACATAAAGATAGGAAAAGTCATCTCAAGACAGGGAAAGATCATTAATCTTAGAGGTCTGTACTCTATGTAATACATATCTATTAAATCGATTTTTAAAAAATCTTATGGCTTTCCCTTCAATTCCGACCCAAACTTTATTGCCTCTCATTTTTGGCATTCATTTCTTTCGACAAAACTCTCATCGAATTACAGGAAAAAACGAATTGAATTAAATTAAGGCACAAACTATATGACTGTTCCTCCCTTTGAGAACCAATCAAATGAGATTTAAGACCAAAATAACATAAATTCTTGACTAACAAGATTACCAAGGTCTCACCTCATTTAAGCTCTTGATTGGATCTATTGAGAAATTTTCAGAGTCAACTTGGCTATAATCATTTCGAATTAGATTGGTTGGAACCACATTATATTTTATTTGTACTTTATTCTCAAAATACTTGGATTAAATTATTTTTCTTTACAAATTATCTTGATTATTAATGAAAGGAAAGATAAATGAAAATAAATCTAAAATAAAGTTTTAAAAAGTTTTATTAGATTACTTTGCTAGGAAAAGTTTGTTTGTCCCCAGGCTCACTTTTGTGACAATGTTTGATCATCAACTACATGTATATTTCTAAATGATCTTGCCATTTTCAAAATGTGACACAAATCCAGGATTTTGTGCTCTCAAAATAATGAAAAACAAAATTAAACATTCGAGGTTAAAGTCGAGTAAAACCTTTATGACTTTTTTATATGACCCTCCAGGGTCTTATTGTATTGCCATTTGATGACTTATTTGTGACCAAGTTGTCTAGTACAACTAGTACACCGGGTATTAAGCTTTTATCCATTCCAATGACGGCTCACTTCTTTAATTTAAATTATTGCGATTATCATATATTATATACACTATACTATACTACGTATATCTCATATAATAAGAAGTATTTGTGGACCTCTTATTGTATGTTATTCTTGCAAATAATCAGTCATTTATTTAATGGATTATAATTAATGAGTAATTGCTAGGGATTATCATAAATATTAGAAAGGAATCATATAAGCATGATCAGTTTATTTTCATAGCCATAATCTGAATAAAAGAACTGGGAGTTGAAGGATTAACCCTCGGGTGTGAACTTGGTCAATAGGCCTTCCAAGGATTTCTCTGTAAATCAATCCTTTATTCAAGAAAAAGATATATATACATGATTAATAGCTAGGATATCCGTTACCACTCAATCATTATGTACTCAATTACCAAATAGAGTTTACTAAGTGATCTCTATTTCAATAAATATTGGTCTTTAATTTATTATTCTGGACTTATCGCGCTTTAATAAGTAAAGGTTCAAGTTTCTTCAATTATTATTTACTAATATCAAATAATAAAAGAAAATCTTTTTATTTTATCTGCTTGCTTAATTAAAATAATCTAAAAAGGTGTTTTTTTTAAATTATCATTTAGAAATATGTACTGAAATTATAATGAATTTATAGTAAATCAGAGACTATTAATCACTAATTTTATTCATAACATTATTTATCACAAATTCTAGGTGTGTATGAGTTTTATCATCTGCCAAAATACCTTATCTTTTAAAGCTGTGTATGAGCAAGGTGGTTCTATCGATTCATTTATGTTATTTTGAGAAATAATTTCAGTCAAACTCAGAATTCTGGATAATTTATGTAATTTAATCATTTGATAGGAATAACGACAACTGTAATGGACATTTTTAGTGCAATTTATAGTTCAATTTACTTTCCAATTATCTAGTTAATTCGATTGCTCATCATTCGGTAAATGTCGGAATTGATAAGTATTGATCTCTGCTCTAATTTGTGACATTTCTTCCTAATCCAAGAATATATGACAAAACTTGTTTACTTCAAAATAAATTCAATTATTTAGAGAAAACCGGAAAATTCTGGCAAAAAATCAGACTCTGATCTTCATTGCTTGATAATCACTAATGACTGCTCTTTTAAAAATTAGTTTAGTTTTGGCTATTATTTGTCGGCACATAATTGTTTGAAAATAAGTCGAATCCTTTGATAAACGATTTAATTCCATAATTTATATCTTTTTCGAGAAAAATGTTTTGAAAATTATAACAAAATAATTACAAAACTTTAATCTCTTGTGAATAAACTTTTTATTATTTTCTTACCTAATTAATCACCATGCTATATTCTTTAGGCAAATAACCAACCATTGAAATAAATATGTCTGGAATATAATTATTTAATGTATGAGTTAGATAATTGATCAGTTCTTCATTAGAAATATTTTATACAAAATCGGATTATATTTGAATATTTTAAAAATTTATTGAAACAACAAGAAGATTATGTTTTGTTAAATCCTAAATATTTTATCAAGAACGTCCAATTTGATTGAAGCTTTTTCGACTAATAGGATTTGATATTAGAATATTCTGGAAAATTATTTCAACAAAGCATTTAAACAATTCATAGATATTTTCAATTCAATAGTTTTTATTTTTATTTCTACTTTCAATCAATAAACTGAATTCAATGGAAAAAACTATTTGATTCAAATTGATTTTGATAAAGCTAAATAAATAAAAACACTTTTACTCTAGGCCAATTTGTCTTTACGTCTTCCTTTTGTCTAAAACGGGAGAATAACCAGAAAATCATTACTAAAATTAACCTTTTTTCAGATAAATCTAATTTCAATTTAACTGTCAAATGTGTAAATAAATAGTTTTATTCACAAGGTTAATCTATTTACAGAAAATAAATACTGGAAAAAATTTAACTATAAAACACCTTGGACATCGCACATCTAATTAGCGAATCAAAGAAAATAAAGTTTTTGATTGAATTTGTTGTTTCTCTCAATAAAATTTCCAATTCGGTATCCAAGAGGAAGAAAGGGAACGGTATGTTAGGGGAGGGAGAAGTGAAAACAAAGTGTGGAGAGAGAGAGAGAGAGAGAGAGAGAGAGAGAGAGAGAGAGAGAGAGAGAGAGAGAGAGAGATTCTGAATAAATTACTTTTGAATTGAATTGATTCCGTTTAATTTGAATAACAAAATCATCAGAAATAGATTTAATCGAAAATCACGAAATCGTCAGCCAAAGAATGATCAAGTTCAAATATTTACCCTATGTTTCCACAATAATACTGATTTCAATTTCAATAGAAGAGAGTATTTATTACATTTGAATGAGAATTTCTCAGTAATAACTCAATTGAGATACAAAAGCTTTTATTTTTTGTTTGCAATTATATTCATATTATGCTATCAAATACCAGAAACAATTTCTGTAAAATCGAAATGGATCAATCAAAACAAAGGTCAGACACGTGTCATGCAAACTGATCCAAACTATACATGGATGGTTATTAAATTATTGAAAATAATACAAAAGGTTATATTATATATAATAGCTTCCAGTAATTTTGTTTTTGACACCTTTCAGAGGAAAAACCCAAAATTGGAAACAATTCTGATCAATCTTTAATTAGAGTGAATAATTATTTGATCTACTAAGATTTACTATGCTTTGGGATTTAATCAGAGACATTCTCTTGATTAGATCCTGGTTTCCTTAATTAGTGTGTAATTACGAACTAATCTGGCAATGAATGGATGTGTTGAAATTGAGATTGCCAAGATTAAAGAATAGAAATAGGATTCAACATAATCCAACATTTTGGTAGATTATGTTCGAGTATTTTTACTTGAATTAGAAAACACTCTTTGAAGCTCATAAAAAATACAATATTTAAATATAGTAATTTCATCAAGAATTAAAATCTATGTTTTTCGAAAATAGTTTGTCGATAAATACTAAAGAACTAAGTTTGATCTCATTTTTCAAAGCAATCGATTGACAGTTGACTTAATTGAAAAATGTTCCTCGAACAGTCTCTTGGAAATAAAAAATTAAAAAAAAACAAAGAATTTGATTTATGTTTTGCTCTCAACACTATAAATAAGATTTATATCAAATATTTTATGATAAAAAAAATGAATTAATTTTTTTATATAAAGAAATTTTTATTGTTTTACTCTTTACTCAATTTTTTCATTAAATTTGGGAATATTGTGAACAAAAGGAAAAAAGGAGTCAATTGTTTACAACTCATTAATTTGGTTATTGTGAAACATATCCATTGAAAAGAGTAATCAAACTTTGCGAGAGATATAATATTTCTTTCGCAAGATTAGACAACTTCCTACGCGTTTTAAATTGAAAAACTAGATTGATTTTCAAGTTCTTTTACCAGACATGTTTTAATTTTATCACATTTGTCAGCTCATTAATCATTTTTCACTGTGAAGAATAAAGCATCTTGCGCATCTCTGAATATTTCAAATTTATGTCTAAAAGTAAAGAACAAAAATTTTCAATTTTCAATTTCAAAGGAAGTAATCTTTCACATTTGAAATGAATAAGAAAACACAATAAAAGGCTATCACTTCCACCTGAAGTGATATTTCAAAAATTTTATTTCAACAAAAGAGTCTCGTTTATAGTCTTTCCGGAACCATTTTCGATCTTGCTTATTTGAAAAAACAAGTTTTTGTTTTTATTTTGTTGTTGTGGACTGTGTTTTTCCATGATATTTATGGTGTATAATCCCAGGAGAATTTTTCTTGTTTTGTATGCCTGTCATAAATGTATGAAACAAGAAAAATTGAATCAAAATTGTTCTTGATTATTCCCAATTCAAATGAATTTATAAATAAATATTTGATCAATAATTGAGATTAAATAAAGTGGAAATTATTATTGAAACTTAAAATAAACTAGACTAATTTAATTGCGATTTTCAAACATATTTAATTGAGATTAACATGGTTGTCCACTTAAAGAAAATTGTTTATCAAGGCTAAAAATATCAAAAACAGAACATATTTCAATAAGCATAATCACCTAGGCAACCAAATTTTATTTTGGAATCCTTCAATTTCACAAGATTGAAAATGTATTTTATAAATTTTGAAATTCCTATGAATTACTTTGTTGTAGTTATTTTTCGAATCCCCAGGATGAACCTTTCAAGACAGATGCACCATTTCCCTTGATACAAAATGTTAAAGCAATGCATTTTGAGCATGATAAGTTTTGAAAGCCATAATGGTTTTTATAAAAAGCAATTTTAAGTTTATAATAGACTATTCAGACTCGTTTAGACTCTCTCAAAACAATCCTGGTAATTACAAATAGCCATTTCGAAGAATGACTATCTACTCAAAAATCAGAGTTTCTTCAGGTTTTGGTCTCCGATTTTTAATGAACTAGTGAATTTTGCAACACTAATAACACGAACTTGTATTGGGTTCCCCAACTAGAATATAAACAATACGTATAAGTATGGAAAATTCATTTCAATATCTTGAAAGGATTTTTTGTTTTGTTATAATAATCTCAGTTATTATATTTTTTTGTCAAACGTCTTGTCTATCATTGAGAACATTGAGAAGAGAGACTATTTTAGTTTTTTGAGTCCACATATAATTTGTGTAGAAGTTATCACAAGAATATAAATAGAAAACTAGAATCATTCTTCATCCACTTAATTGAATATTATAAAATTTGCTCAAATGATTTTGCTTGCATTTTTTATACGTTTAAATTGGTTTCGCCTAAATTGTGGAGAAAAAAATAGCCTGATTACATGAAAACAGACTTTGCAAGATATTTTGATGTTTCTAAAAATATAAATCTCAAGATTATTCCGAATAAAGTACGTGATTTGACTCAAATCAAACCTGTTCAATTTTTTTATGCGATTCAAAAATGAATGAATTATGAATTTCACTTTTTTTATGCTAATTGAAAAAAATTATCTATCAATTCAATCGTGTAATCATGCTATTAACCATAATAGAAGGCTGTAGAAAGGTGACAGAATAAAATTCCATTTTTAGGGATGCACACTTTAAATCATCCCGAACCTAAACAACATAATATAAGACGACTAATCTATACTAATCTACTTTTTTGAACTATCAGGAAACATTGAAGCGAAACGACGACAGCGGCACAAAAGGAGACGGATCATTATGCTGGTTCTTGTAGTGGTTGTATTTGCCACATGCTGGTATTACTCTATTTATAT
>JAQIXD010001693.1:0-13507 GCA_034699985.1 Minunthozetes semirufus | reverse complement strand
TGATCGCCCGTTTAGTGCAAAGGATGAAGATTGAGTTACCCACCGGTGCCGGTACTGGAAATGTCTCGCCTTTGAACCTAATTGTTGGATGTTTTCCAAGAGATTATCAAATCGTTTGTAGCCTCAGATAAAACAAATTTTATTTATTCATTTTATTGATTATTTATTGATCAATAGTGTCATGAATATTAAATACATTGTATATTATTTTGCTAATAAAATTATTCTTGATAAAACGTTTAATTTTCATCCTGGTAATTTTACGATATTTCAATGATTTTTAGGAAAGCCATAACCATATAAATGATGATCTGCAAATAGATATGATTTTTTTATTTAGAAAATTAATATGAAACTATACCTGATAAAAACGAAAATAATTGATGACAAATAAATTATAGCAAGTGAATCCTTCTTCTTTTATTGCCAGTCTCTCGATAAACAACATTAACTATAAATTAAAATTTTAATTAGAATTTGTTTCAATACTTTTAATCAAACCTTTATTTTATAGCTATTAACGCGAAAGAGGCGAAAACATCGACTTCTGGTTTCATCTGTTTTGTAGTTATAAATCATTAAATGATTTAATTGTGAATAAGATCTGCTCGACTCAGCATTAATAGATGAAACTTTGCTCAAAGTCAATAATAATAACCATATTAACAAAATTGAGGCATATAATAAAATAGCCTTCATTACTATGTTTATATCAGTGAATAATACAGAATAAAGAATAGTTAGAAAAACCAAAGTTATAGTTAGGCATAGATTCAGTATAAATGAGGACCAAAATGAGAGATTAAAAACATGTATCTCTTGAAAACAAAGCTGTAATTCTTTTATTTTACCAACTATACTTTTCGATGATATCAAGTGTATGCATCGCATTTCTTCGTTGATTACTTTGAGTTTAATTATCAAATACTCACAAATCAAATAAAAGTCAACAAGCAGAAAGTTTTGAATATTAACCAAATAATGAATAGAAATGGAAAATAAAAGACTATTCAATATACCAAACATTAATGTCTCGAAAAGTGTCGCATTCATTACAAACGGCCAAAAGCTTATGCAAAAGCCTAATATTGGGCTCAAATACGAGTTATTGAATCGAAGCGCTTTGTGAGATATTTTCGTCATTTTGATTAATTTGAGTGAAGACTTTTTTCTTGGTAAACCAATCGATTTCGGAATAATAGAAGAGGACATCATTTTAAATAATCTCAAATAAGGTGGTTCGTACTCTCTTTTGTATTGATTATAAAATGTTATTTGAAATATTAGTGTTGAAAATGAGTACAAACAAATTGCAATTTGAAAATGAACTCCGATTCTCATAAGATGACAAAAGTCACCTAGCACAATATGAATAAATCGATATTTTGATGGAATGATTATATTTATAAGAAAGCGGAAGAATAGTAATAGATTTACGGCAAAAACAATGAATGGATTATGAAATGCATTCCTCTTTGGTCTTCTCAACACTGAATACCAGCACAAACCGATTCGGTATAAGTGGTCTTCAATTAATGGATCAGACAAATGAGAGGACAACACTACTTTTGAATAAAATTTAGGCATTTTATTGAAGAACTTCTTAGAATATGATTTGAATCTCGAAATTATTCAATTAAATTATATTTTATTAATAAACTTGAATACGTATTAAGCAGTGGAAAATTGCGTGAATTCAGTAATTACATCAAATCATTAAAAATATGAATCCACATCAATTATATTAGAATGGATGCTCACTTACAAATAAACAAGTTATTTATTCTCTGAAATGTTAATAAAATTTTTCAATTGGACGAAGAAAAAGGTTGGTTTTCTTGAGTATGAATTAAGTTACTTGGTGTTATTTGTTTAGTGTGAAAATTTAATGAAATATTGATCTTAAATCACTTAAATTGACCATAATACAATTGTTGTGTGAACATCTCTGTAATAAACAGAGATCTGAATTCTTATTAAAGACATGTTTACGTAGACTTAATTGAATTCGTTAATGATTTTATAATATTAAATATATCATTGGCTCTCATTTATTTTCATGGTTAAATTATTCAAAGATAATCAAGCTCAGTTTTAAAATTATTTTTGATTATCTCATGATATCTCAATAATCTTGAGAAAAGCCATAACCATATAACAAATAATCTATAAAAAGAAGTAAAAATTAATAAAATAAATACTAAAGTTTATGAAAAATCTTTAAATACTTGATAGAAACAAAATGAGTTTATGATAAATAAGCTAGCGCATGTAAATCCTTCTCTTTTTAGTGCCAGCCTCTCAGTAAAAAGAAGTACCTGGAATTAAAATTGACTATAATAAAAATTGCTTAAAACTTTTAATGATACCTTAATTTTAGTTTTTAATAGAATTCTTTGATTCAAATTTATATAATTAAATGATGACATCAATCGATTGAATGAAATATAAGATTTGCTTGAATTCGTGTGAATGGACGAAACTTTGCCCAAGGTGAACAGAAGGAGAATGATCAACAATAATGACGCATAAAATATAATACTCTTCAGAAATAAACTCAAAGAACTGAATAACACAGAATAGAAAAGAGTTAGAAACACAAGAGTTAATGTTAAACAAAAATTTAATATAAAAGATGACCAAAATGTTGTGTTGAGGACATGAATCTCTTGGAAATATTGATTGAAGTCTTTTATGACATTTAATATGTTTTTATTCGTAATTAACACTTTGTTTGCAATTTTCTCGTTTAAAATGTTTAGTTTTATCGATAAATAGTCACAAATTAAATAAAAGTCAACGAATAGATAGTTTTGTATATTAATTGAGTAATGAATTGAAAGACAAAATAAAATACTATTTATGAGACCAAACAATAAAGTATTAAAAAGTGTTTCATTTAATATAAAGGGCACTAAATTTAGAAAAAAGGTTAATAATGGGCCAATAATTGAGTTATTTATTCGCAAAAATTTGTGAAATATTTTTGCTTTCTTCAATAACTTCAATGTCGAACTTGTATTAGTCAATCCAATTGATTGTTGACTGGATGTACCCGATAGAAATTTAAGAAAATTAAAATAAGAGGGTCGAATTCCTTGACTAAATTGCTTGTAAAACATAATTTGATACATTAGTGTTGAAAACGTGTACAAACAAAAAGCAATTTGGAAATGGACTCCAATTTTCATTAGGAAACAAAAATCACCAAGCACAATGTGAATAAACGAATAATTTGTTGGAATAATTAAATTCAAAACTGAACGCAAGAATAGCAATAAATTGATAAAAAATACAAAGATTGGATTATGAATTTTATTCCTCTTAGGATTTGATGACAACGAATACCAACACAAACCGATTCGATACAAATGATCTTCAATCAATGGATCAGTTAAATGATATGATAATATTTTATTTGGATTTAAATCAGACATTTTATTAATACTTTAAAACTAATATTAGTCCTAAATTTTGAAAAATATCTTGTACTATCAAATCAACTGAAAGCGTATAAAAAATTATATGAATTTTCATAAAATATTTTCATTAAAAAAATTAATTTTCTATAAAAATATAAAATATTATTTTGTTTTTTATTCAATTAGAGTAAAAATTGCTGACTTCTTAATGTGAAATATCATTTATTACAATTTTATTGATCCCACAGTAAATTCGTGACTTTCATTAGAATAATATGAGATGGAAAATATAGGTATTTTATTGTTTGAACAATTTTAGTTTTTTGTTTTCTCAGTTTTCCATTCAATATAATGTTTTTCTGAGATCTTCTATTTAATTTGAATTTTTTGTTCATTCATTAAATAAAATTAAACTTTTAAAAATTAATCTAAATAAAAGCCATTGTGTGGTTTGAATGTTGAGATGTCCCCTGTCACACATTTTCATTACATTTTTATTAATTCAAAAACAAAAATTTACCATTATACCACATTGTTTATTTTTTGAATGGCAATAAACTTTGAATAATTAGTAATTATTAATTTTCATCTCATAATTATTACAGAAATTAATTTAACAATACTCTCTGAACCTAAACAAAGTTCAGAGTCAATTAACTATTTAGTCTTGTTTCTATCAAATTCGAATTTATTTATTTGAATTTGTGATTGATTTATATCAATTTAAACTAATATTCAATTTCATAAAAAAGAGATAATTTTCAATTGCTTTTCCTATTGAATATTTAAGAATAGCAAGCAAGATGTATAAATCTAATCGATGAAAATTATAAATATTTTCAAATAATAAGATTATTGAATAACTGAAAATTTAAATTCAACATTTTAGCATGCATATATTATGTTTCCTAATTTTAACAATTTATTTTAGCTATTATATAATTAATGTTGAAGCGAGACCTTGGTCATCCAATTAAAATAAACTTATAGTACTGACAGATTGATAGTGAAGGTTAAATTGATAATTGATATAAACATAAAATTGGGTGCATTTTTGTTGTATAAAAAGGAGAGAAATCAAGGATTTAATCATTGATTTAAATGATTTGAGTTTAAAATAGCATTTATTTTGAATTATGTTTAGTTCACTGAATATTCTGCTCCAAAACAGTAGTCTTTGGTTCAACATAAGTATCGCTTTTTTCATAATTTATTTCTTTTATTATGTGAAAAATATTCTTTCATATCCGAGGGGTCCTTTCCCTCTCCCTATTTTTGGAAATGTGCTAAGTAAGTTAAACATAAATTCACCTAGATTGTATTTACCTTAATTTTGATTTGTGTTTAAGCGTTCAGAGGAAAATTCACTGATTACCCAATAATCTATACCTTATGTGAGTGGGCAAAGAAGTATGGGCCTGTTTATACAGTATGGGCAGGACATACGCCGATCGTTCTGGTCAATAATTTTGAGTTAGCCCACGAAGCATTAGTCGTCAAAAAGAACGATTTGGTTGATCGAGCAAATAGTATAATACGTAAGATTACAAAATCGATATTAAAATAATTGTTTCATATTTTTATACATTAATCTTAAAATTAGATCAAATGATAATAAATGGGACTCAAAATATTTTCTCTACAAACGGGCCCTATTGGGAAGCGTTGAGAAAAGTGGGTCATTTTGCTATTAGGTGGGTCTAGAAATTGATGATTGACCAATTGATCATGCAACAAACAATATTTAAACCTTTCTTTTTTTATGTTCAGAAAATTTGCTGTCAGTGAAAGACTTCCAGAAATGGTTAATGAAGTGATGGACGAAGCAATTGATCTGATGGTCAAAGACAAGCAAATGAATCCAATCCTTTACATCGATTTTATGATCTATAATATACTTGCGATGACTGCTTACGGAGAAAAGTGAGTGAATAAATAAATGACATTTAAAATGAGTAATCAATTGATATAACCAATAGATTTGGTCCAATGGATAACGATGTGCTAAACGATGCCAAAAGAGTTAACGACGGTTTCTATGAACTAACTGGTAATGGGTTAATAAGTGATTATATACCCTGGTTGAGGCCATTTTACTATAAAAAGGAATTGCAACTCAAGGATAACATCAAGTCTTCCGTTGATATTACCAGAAA
The DNA here is from genome assembly GCA_034699985.1 of Minunthozetes semirufus. Taxonomy (NCBI): domain Eukaryota; kingdom Metazoa; phylum Arthropoda; class Arachnida; order Sarcoptiformes; family Punctoribatidae; genus Minunthozetes; species Minunthozetes semirufus. The sequence goes on along the minus strand of JAQIXD010001693.1, from coordinate 7,929 downwards.
AGCATTTTCGGAACACAAGAAAACATTTACTCCGGGTATGAATACATTTTGTTAAACAAATTGATTTTAATAAATGATTTTAGGAGTGATTCGAGACTTCACTGATTGCGTTATCGAAGCCAAAGAAGAAGCCATTAGAGAGAGCTTTGAGAGAAAGAATTATTTAAATGATAACAATCTCTTTATGGTTGTCAGCGATCTATTCCAAGCGGGAACCGACACAACACAGACAACAATGAGATGGGCTTTACTTATGTTAGCAAACGATCCATCTCTTCAACAAAGAATGTACGACGAAATCAGTGATAATATTGGGGACAGATCTGCTACACACGAAGACAAAGAGATTTTGCCCTTAAATTATGCCTTCCTTTTAGAAGTATTACGATTCAGAGCTCCGGCACCAGTAGGAGGCGATCACGTGGCTGTCGTTGACACAGAAATAGGAGGACATAAAATACCGAAAGGCACTCAAGTTTTCTTCAATCTCTTCAAACAAAATAATGATCCAAAATATTGGACAAATCCGGAAAAGTTTGATCCGAAAAGATTTTTAGAATCTAATGGGAAGCTTAAGACGGGGCGAATGCCAAGTTATGTGACATTTGGTTTGGGTCGACGCAATTGTCCGGGAGATAAACTTGCGCTCAATAATGCATTTCTTATGATCACTCGTGTCGTCCAGAAAATGAAAATCGAGTTGAGTACAGGTGCCGGTACTGCAAACCTTATGCCACTCAATATGGTTGTCGGCTGTTTTCCCAGAGATTATGAAATCATTTGTAGTCATAGATAAATTTTCATTGATCATTTTATTGTTCCACAAATATATCTTGTTATTTGATAAAAACATAAAAATCATAAATAAATGATAAAAATTTATTTGTCTTTTGATATAAATTATTATTATTTCTCTGAAATTTGAATAATCAAGATGAAAGCCATTGCCATTTGACAAATTATCTATAAATATAAATGTTTTATTAAATAAATAACTTTCTTTTTCAATCTGTTTTTTATTTATACCTGGTAGAAATTGAAGAAGTTTATTAGAAATAAGTTTGCGCAAGTGAAACCTTCTCCTTTTTGAGCCAGTCTTTCGATAAATAGCAATAACTTTGGAAAATATTAAATTAATTTATTTAAATTATAATTAATTTTATTTTACCTTTATTTTAATGCTAATGTTGAGTGTCAATCGTGAGGATAAATGTCTAATATAAGATGTGCAGGTGAATGCCATCAATTTATTGAATTTAGGATAAGAATCTAATGACTCGCTGTTGATGGATGAAACTTTGCTCAAAGTGAATAATAATAGAGATATCAATAAGATGGACGCATATAATAAAATTGCCTTCAATAGTATGTTGAAATCAGTGAATAATACAGAATAAAGAATAGTTAGAAATACAAGAGTTATAGTTAGACATAGATTTAGTATATATGATGACCAAAATGAGATATTGAAGTCGTGTATCTCTTGAAAAGAAAGATAAAACTCTTTTATTTTATTAATAATATTCTTCGTTGATATCAATTTTGTTTTCTTAAATTTTTGATTTAGAAATTTTAGTTTTATAAATATAAAGTCACAAATCAAATAAAAGTCAAGAAGCAGACAATTTTGAATGTTAACCAAATAGTGGAGAGAAAGTGAAAATAAAAGACTATTTAATAGACCAAACATTAATGTCTCCAAAAGTGTTGTATTCGTTGGAAAAGGCAAAAAGTTTAGCCAAAACGCTAAGAATGGACTCAAATAAGAGTTATTGAACCGAATAAAGTTATGAGTGATTTTTGTTTTCTTAACCAAACATAAGATTTTACTTTTATTTATTAATCCAATAGATTGAGGACTAATTGACCCTGATACCATTCTGAACAAGTCTAAAAATGAAGGTCTCTCTCCTCTCTTATACTGATTATAAAATGTTATTTGAAATATGAGAGCTGACATACTGTACAAACAAATTGCAATATGAAAGTGGACTCCAATTCTTAAAAGGTGGCAATAGTCACCTAGAACAATGTGAATAAATCGATATTTTGATGGAATAATAATACATAGAACTGAACGGAAGAATAGCAATACATTTATTACAAAAACAATAAATGGATTATGAATTTTATTCCTCTTTGGATTAGATGACACCGAATACCAACACAAACCAATTCTATACAAATGATCTTCAACCAGTGGATCAGTTAAATGTGGTGACAATATTTTAATTGGATTGACACACATTTTGTCTTAAACGAGAGAAATGTAAATTTCAAAGATCAGATTACTTTTATATTAAATGCAATTTTTAAAAGTTATCTAAGAGATGGAAAATTTATTGAAATCATTGATTATTTTTGAATGTCATTTGGATCATAATTTATTTGAGAGATGACCATGTTTATTTGATTAATGGTGTGTTGGAATCTTTTCTTAATTAGAATTTTCTTTATTCTTATGATATAAATCATATTTTAATTCAAATGCTTTTATTTAAAAATTTTTAATCTGATTAATTGCCTCATTAAGAAGCAAAGATACTATTAGATTCTATCTTATGTTAAATTGCTTGATCATCTCCATATTTTTTTGGAAAAAATTAGCTTTCATTTCTATTTCTCGAAGCAACTATAATGGATATATTAATAAATAATTGTTTTTATTTTTATTTTTAAAAATAAGCAGAATAAAAAGCAGCAAGTAAACCTCAATTCTACAAAAAAGCCATAAATATAATGCGAGTGTAGGTGTAAAACACATAAAACATTTTCTATTATATTTGCATTTTATCCTCAAATATTACTAACTGTAAAAATTTGATCCAAAAGTACAGTCGTATTAATTAATTAATTATATGTTCATTATTTTTTTTATCGAATTTCCTGTAATTCGTTAACATTATAAATGGTAAACACAATTGAAAGAGTCTTCTTACAGGACATATTTCCTGAAAATATTTCCTTATTGTTATAAACTATCATGGTATATTCATAATACCTCAGAAAATACAGCGTTTGACTGTATTAAGAGTCAAATAAAATAAAGTAAATTCCTAAATCATTAGTCAATAAAAATGAATTATAAAGAGTATTTGATCTTATATTTCGCTGAGAAATAATAATTTATATGAAAGATAAGTTATCTAACATTAGTTCTGTTCAATTCAATGTGGAGCTAGTCTTGAATTGAAACTCTGTTAATACAAGAGCAATTGACTCCAAAACTACGTTATCTTGGTTATTAATCACGTTTCAATTAACTTTCGCTCTTGAATTTGAAACGTGTTTTGATTGACTTTCACTCTATTTATAGTCATATTTCAAATCCGTATTTAAATTGGTTTATGTTTTCAAATCTATTATTCTTTTTCATTGAATTTCATTTTCTATTTGTTATTATATGGGAATTGTTCTCTGTTTCAGAGAATCAGTTAATCCAGACGTTTGTTGACATAAATTATCTTAAAAGTGATTATTATTAACGTAAATGTCTATCAAATCAGATGTCTTTCATGTGATCTGAGAGACTATTCTATTATTTTTTTTATGTCTCGAAGTATTTCAAACATTTATTAAATAGAGTTTGAAATCGAGGGTTGATTTGTTGAGAATGAGATATAAATTGATTTTTAGTGTCGAACTGATGCTCTCTTCACTGGTGAGTTTTCTTTTTACAATTATCCTAATATTAATCTATAGTACATCATTGAATAGCCGAGTATAGTTATGCAAATAATTTATGAAATTTCAATATTCTATGCAATAAATTTTGCAATAATTTAGAAATAACATGTTTATTTTTATAAGAATTATAAAATAATTCCATAAAAATACCATAAAATAATTTTTAACCATGCTGCTGAAACATTCCAACTTTAGGAAAATGCTATAAGAATTCCATTTCATATTTTATAATGAGCAATAATTTTAGTGTAATAATTATATCAAGGTTCCTCTGGTCAAGAAATAATAATACTTTGTCTTTCTTTACCTGTAGCACTTTTTAACCGAGTTACTATCATCATCTATTATAAATTTCCATTATTCGCAAGAATTTTCCACTCGTTAATCCTTTATTATAATTTTGATTAAAATTGAGAAATAATTTAATCTAAAACGAGGTCTGGATATCATTTACACTTACATTAAGTCTTTTCATTCCAATGGAAAACCACTTAAATTGATATCTCTTTCGAAATAGATGTCAGCGATAAACCATTTCCTGTACTCTAAGTCGAAAGGGAAACCCTTAGTACTAGATCATCAATTTCCTGTGTTTACCTGTTCATTTTAGCTGTAGCCAATCAATTATGAAATGCTATTTTGCAATAATTGAGTTATTACGAAATGAAAGGCACTCGAGAGCCGACAAATTTAATAGGATTTAGATGTAAATATCAAAAGTTATAGATAGGAAAAGCTGATTAAGCAAGGACGTCTTGATAAAAATCAGTGTTTCTCTGAAAAAGGAATTCTAAGAAGAAATTTATTTACTAAACAATTATTAAACACATTTTTTTGTCAATAAATAAATATTTAATTTCAATTTCAGGTCTATTACTGCGAAAGCGTTCGCTTGAAATGTAGTATAAAATCTCAAACACCTACTCATCCATTGAAAGTAGAGATTTACACGACTCTAAAGACTGAAATCTGCATGATATCATCAAATAAAATGAGTGGCACACAATCTATTCAGAGAATCGTTTACTATGAGAATGTTCTTGACTTTGATCTGTGTCTCAACGGCCATGAATTTGGTGCCGATATCTTTATCTCAGACCCGAGCAAATCCAGTTCAATACTGAGCTTATCGTTAGGCAATCAATCCACCAAAACTAACCGTCTCTTTATCAAAGAGGGAACTCTACTCTTGGATAAAGTGATAGACTTCTTGTCGATAGAACTCAATGAACTCAAACTGGAAATCAGTAATAATTCAATTAATAGTAACGAAAGACAGTATAAAATACTGTCTTTTGTTGACTTCACTGTAATCAACAAAAACATTGAAAGCAATAATAATGAGGACAATATTGAGCAAAATGATGATGATAGTCAAGACATTGTTATCTTGGGCGGTGTATTCGATTCAGACTCTATGTTGGGAGTTATTATTGGAATAATAACGTTAGTGCTTATGGTTATCTTGTTTTGCTGGAAGTTTCAAAATACTTGAATTGATTCTCAACTAAAACACAAGCAAAATGACCCCTCACTAAAACAATTGACCGATGGATGAAACTTTGATTGATTTTTTCTTTTTGAATCTTTCAATCTTTTAATCATTTTATTATTTTATTTTGATTATTTACAAAATACATGTTTTAATATCCTTTGAACTATTTTCAACTATTTTTAGCTAGGTTTTATTAAATTTTGTATCTTACATAATTACAAACTTACATAACTTGATAATTAATAAATATTCTTCTTAACCCTTGATTAATGATGGTATAAAATTACTTAAAAATGAAAGTTATATCGATTAGTTCATTGGCAACAGAATATAAAATAAAATTGAACTAAAAGAGTGATAAACAAAATTTGACTGCAATTTTTCCCAACATAATTTTTCTAGTGTATTATGGATTGAATAAATGAATTTTATCACTCAATAGGAAGGACTTCTTATCTGAAATATTTAGCGTTCAATAAAACTTTGCATAAAATCCATAATAAGTTATAATAATATTAATTACATAATATGTGACAAATTTTTTCTAACATTAGTGTTATTATAGAGTATTTCGTAGTAAACGAAATGATTGATATGTGAAACGCTTTTGTCTGATGTCTGGTCTTTGAAAAAATGCGAATTCGTCTTAACATTGAAATCAGTGCCAATTTTTTCACTTTTTTTTAGAATCGGAGGCATTAACTCCATTCAATCCCTTCCCTCCCTTTCCCCCCAAAAACTACTGAATTTCTTGCGCTCATTGATTGAGTCGTAAAATAAGTGATAAACTGAACGCATTTTATGGAATTTTTGGTCACAAAAAGTGTTTATTATTTAATTATTTATTTTTATTTCACTTTATTTTGATTATTAGTAAAACTGATAAAACAATTCCAATGTCTGACATGTGTTTCGTATTAAAAATAGTTTTGAAGACATTCTTCCAAAGAATTGTGTCTTAAAATGATACCGAAACAAGAATCTTGAGAAAGTGATCTAGAATGAAGTATGAAGCTTGAAGGCCAAAGTGTATATGTATTTGCAAACTATGGAAGAATATCTATTTATTTGACTTATATTTGGCAAAAGAGGCGAAAATAATGGCAATAATTCTATTTGAAGTCAACTCTTGATATAAAACAGTTTAGTATTAGTTTCAACAAATATTGATTAATGTTTTGGACCGATAAAACATTTTCAGCATTCAATTCAATAGTTGCAGGAGCATTGATAAATGTATGGTTTATTCTCGTTGACTCTTAGGCTATAAATTTGAACAAGGTAAGTGTGTTTTGATGTTTTTTGCATGTGTTTTATCAATTAATAAAGCAGACGAAAGAATTTTATTTTGATCAGGTTTTAATTAACAAGGTCAAATATCAATAAATTAATGAGGAATCAAATTCTTTGATAATTTCTTCAATAAAAATGTTTTATTATGTCTTGAATTTCATGATATCTGAGATTCAAAACATTCATTGAGACAGAAGTAAAAAAAATTGTGCCCATAATTTGCACAACCATTTAATCGACTTCCCTAATGACATACAATTTAGATGTCTGACTGCACTTGACTTTTATGGTGTGCACTCAATGAGAATATTCTTTATTAGTTTTGTGGCCTTTCATACAGTCGTTGAATTGTATTTTGATAATCGATTATATCATTTGCTTTTTGTTTGAGTTATAGTTTTCAATAGATTTCTATGTTTTACTCATTTATTGTTTTTATTGAATAATTAATTTAATCGATTGACTAATGTTTCGGCGATCGACTAAAACATATCGAAATAAATATCGAAATTTCAATCTTTGTTTCCATCTTTTGTTTCTTAATTGAATAGTGAACTCAAAGATCAATACTTCCTTTGAAATAATGTCTGTGGAAAAGATTGACAAGGTGAAAAGTTCCTCTGTGGACAAAGCAGTTCTTTGGCAAACTTTTATCAAGTATATGTATACTCTGCTACTACTTATGATTCACATGGTTTATGTAAGTGAATTATTGGCTAAAAATAGACCATCTTTACAATTTGGTTGATATTTTCAATTATTCTAAAGGCTTTGAGTTACGCTACTTTTGGTCCGGCATTTGTGGACTTGAAATACATTTTAAACACATCTATGAAATGGATTTCATTATTTTCTACAGTATTTTCTTCGGGAAATATTTTGGGAACATTTTGTGAGTTATTATTAAAAGTTAATTAACTTCTAATCAATTATTCTGTCCTAAAGTCGGACTGTCTTTCAAATACTTTAACCGACAGTTGATAATAGTACTGGTTTTGGTGCTGATGGCATTGGCCACCACATCCGTGCCATTTTGCACTCAGATCTGGCAGTTTTATGTCTGTGCCCTTTTATATGGATTGGGTGTCGGTGCTTGGGTTACCGCTAACAATGTATGGCTCATTGAAATTTGGCAGAAAAACTCGGGTCAAGTCCTCTTCCTATCGCAGCTTATGTATGGCATCGGAGCTATTATCGGACCACTAATCGATAGGCCATACCTGACCGGAGAAACTGATCCTGAGCTCGAGAGAAACAAAACTTTAGATTATTTTGAAAACAAAACAAATTTTATCGACAATTATGAAAGAGGAGACAAATTGAAGACACCATTCATTATCTCAGGAGCTATTCAAATATCATGTATGTCTACTGTAGTAGTGTCCGAAAGAGGGGCCCCTCAACCCGCGTAAACCCTCATCACTCACTCACGCCCGCGGGTTGAGGGCGTGATT
>JAQIXD010001692.1:0-13510 GCA_034699985.1 Minunthozetes semirufus | reverse complement strand
TTTCGGACAGCCCCCAAGTTTGGGGGTAATGCCGATACCCATTAAAAGTGCCAAAAAGATTATTTATCTATCCTCTGGTTATGACTGAAATAAAATAGTGATCCAAATCCTCTAAGGATTAGTGATAAACATCACCTTCAGCTTAAAACTGTGCGCATCTCTGATTAAGAGCATTCAAATAAAAGAAATTGTTTTATAGAAGAGGTTTTATTGCATAATAAGATCGATACCTGCTTTAGGAGCCCTAACATCACTCTACCACTGGTTGCTTATAGACATATGGCTTGAGATTATCGTCAAATAATACTAACTAATAGACAAACTCGAAATTGTTTCACTAAATGGCAATATCGACAAAATATATTAAGCAAAAACTCTTATTTTTCACTTATATAACCTAATTTAGTTCAAAGAGCCAAAATGATCTTGTTATTATTGAAATTATTTGCTATTTTTAGAAAGATTAATATAATAAAACCGAATTTAGACTATTTGTATATTTATAGAATTCTTTCAGAGTTTTTATCTAAAAACAGAAAAGCTTTTAATGATTGAATAAAAAGAGAAAAACTCTAATAAAGTAAACTTAACTCAAATAATAACAATCTGTGATTCAGGATATCTTTTATCTCTTAATGAGTTGATAGAAATGAGGGCTGAGTTTCAGTAATGAAAATAAGTTTTACCTCATTCTGGCTGTGATTTGGATTCGTTAGAGTCTTTTCCTTTGCTGAGACTTCAGTCGAAAAAGTAATGGAAAATAAAAATAAAATCTCGAAAATTAAACTCAAATATAATATTTGGACAAAAATATATCCACAAAAAGAGTGGAAATCAAAAGTAAATCGATTTTGTTTTGAAATGATTTTGATTAACATAATAGACGATAAAATGTCGACAAATTGTGTTGAGTGCTGTCCACTGATTTAAATTTCCTGTATTTCCTGAACGAGTCGAGTGTTTCCACAAAAATTAATATTAAATATTAGTCTCTCTTTTTATTGTGCGGACGATTGGACTCATCCGAGTCATCTCTTTTGACGCTATCATTGAATCTGAAATGAAATACAAATTACTAAATAAACGATAAATTATTAACAAAATATTTCTGAGAAACTGAGGTCTTTTGAATTCATAATTTAGAAACACTTGTTATTCGAATAAAGTTTATGCGAATACGATTCATGTAAACGTCAATTTTCCTTATGATATACATCTATCACATTTTTGTTTATAAACAATTGAATAACAGGAAAACAATAAAAGTTAGACCGAAAATTCTTTGTGAAAATGTTTATCAAAAACAAAATAATTGTAATTAAAAACTGTGAAAAAAATGAAGAGTAATGCGATATTCTAATTACTAATGGCTAACATTCTCGGAAAGATAGATCAATTACGGTTAATCCTAGAGGTTTTCACCTACTTTTTTGCTAACAAAATATTTATACTCTCAAATACAATGTATGCATAAACTGCGATTGATTTATATAAAAATTGATATAAAAATAAGTGGAAAAATATTGGATTCTTAAAATTGAGTGCTATTTAGACAAACGTTTTAGAAAATCCATTTTTTCTCCGCTGAGACTCTATAAACAAAACGAACTTCAATTTTAAATATGAGAGAACATCAAAATCTATACTTTTCGATTACATACCCCTTAAGTCAATTTTTTCCAAGATCTAAAGGGTCTAAAATTTGCTATTTTTTGGCAAATTAAACGGTAAAGGCTAAAAGGTAACCTCTTCACAAACCTCCTCCAACTCTAGTTATCCCTCATGTAAATAGGCTAATAAATAGTGAATAAGTTAATAGTACTTCACCTAGAATTTTATTTTGGTTATACCATATGACGATATGCCCATGGGCAAATAACTGAATAATAGGGGAATAAAAAAAGTACTTTTAACTAACTGAACAAATGTAAGTTGATTTCATTTGAATTTCATTCCAAAAAATATTCACTAAATTCATACTAAAAGTCAGTTATTATTTTGAATGAATAAGAAATTAACATTAAATTAATTTTGAGACTCAATTGATTAAAATTACAATTCATTACAATACTACATCATTTATAATCAATCATTATATAAATCATTTAATACTAATACTACAAACTGTTTTATTCTATTTTGTTCTAAAACTCATTTCAGACAAATGCATCTAAACTGTAGACACAAATTAATTTATTAAACCCATTGTTTTGACCGAAAGAATGCCATAAAAATTATTATAAAATAAAGATAAATCTTTCGAAAAATGCAAAATTATAAACAAATACATTTATTTTCTTCGTTATATAGGCTTCAAATACAAATTCAATACAAATTGGACTCAATTCAGACACTTTCTGATCATCAAGAGATACTTATTTTTGCCTAAAAAACAAAACTTATAAATTATTTTATAAAAAAGATGTATTTCACTCCTAAAAAGAGTAAAAGAAGTCGAAGACATCCACTTTCACTAATATCAAAGTTCTACCTCTTCTAACAAAAGTTGGCCTAACTTTTAGAGCAATTTTATGGTTTATTTCATAGTATTCTTAAATTAAGAGATGAATTTCGAAATTTATGACCTCAAGGTGTATTACTTTTGCTTTATCTATATATAGACAAAATTTTGTTTATTAAATCTGTTATTTGGAAATTTAATTTGAATCAAAACAATTACGAATACTCTTAAGAAAACACTTTTAATATTGATATTTGAATTTTTATGAAAATTTTTATTGCTTCTATAGTACCCCTATATTGCCTCTAGGTCATTAAGCATTTTGCCTTATTATATTCAAATAGTCCACAATCACGACAACTGAATAATAAAACAAAAAATTTTTGAGAAACAAACAAAACCTGATATAATAATTGATAAATAAAACCATTGTTTTGGAAATAAAAGGGAAGAAAAGTAGAGATAAATCGATAATAATTCAACAAATGGTACGGAAAATAGATGAAGTAATGGGAGAAGTGGTGACACTTATATCACTTGAATTTGATATAAAATTGTGCAGAAAATTGTCACTTATTTTATTGATCTGAGAATCAAATTATTAGTCAATTGAAGAAAATATCACATAGTTTTGCTGAATGTTTTGAATAGTTGATCAGTTGATCGATTTATTCAATGAAATATTCATAGTTTTAATAATTTATTGAATTATTATAATAACAATAACTGTAATAAAAAGAGCAAATAAACAGTTAGAGAGTTATCTCTCATAATATGAGTCCATAAGAAATTGAATATTACATAATATAACATAAATTTCAAGTCTTATCATGAATTATATGAACATTTATTAAGAATTAATTAAATATATGCAAATAAAATGTTTAGAATAATTACCTGACTATTGGTAGATTTAAATCAATAGATTTTCTTCGATGATATTATTGAAAGCTTCTAAATGTTATCGTTTGGAAAAACAACTGACAAAACATTACGAGAATTACATTCATTTGTAATGTATTAACACATATTCAACACTAATATTCAATTTAGAAGAAAATTATATACTCTGAGTGAGAGAGTGAAGAACAGATGGAAAAGAGTTATTAATTTGTTGGGAATAGTGTTCTGAACACTCATTTAATGTTTTCCCGATTTGCATCCAAATACAAAACCATTGGAAACGATTAGAGGAAAGCATTCATTGACTTTATTTTTGAACTGTGCTTTCACTTTGTTTGCAATACAAATATATGGCATAACATAATCGAAAAATTTCATCTTTGCCCTCACAGAGGACTACAGAGGAATACATTCAAAATAACTGTTTGATTGCATCGAAGAAACCCTTATTCCGATTAGAAGCAAGTTTTCTATGAGACACACATTCTCTAAAATTAATAGTATCGTCCATCGTATGCCTCCCCGGCCTCCATATTAGAACATAATTAATAGTCTTTGAAGGAAATGTCAAATAAGTGTAACAAATAAGAGCGCATGTGTTGAGTGATTCGGTGGCATCTTTTTACCGTTGAGCGCAACCGGAGGCAGAGGCTGTGACTTATTCTTTGCTTCAGACCTTACGTCATATCAAGTCTAATGAAAATATGGCAAACGTTGCAAACGTTCCAAAGGATTCTTTCCTGTATAACACATTTCGATGTAAGGAAACAGCATTTACATGACTGCACAATATTACCACAATATTACAATTACCACTACCATTACGATAATCATGCAAATATGTTTTCTTTGGACTTCATTTACTTTCAAACAAATTAATTAAATAAAAAAATTCTAAAAAATAATGAAATTCAAGAATAAATTATTCAAAAAATCACATTTCATTCAAAATTCAATGAAGAGATTTTTGGATGAATTACTCAACGATTTAATTATGAAAGCGAAGAGAATTTGCAAAATTACTGAATAGAGCTGTTTTTGAAAGGAATGAATACCAAGTTTTTATTAGTTTCCGATTTATCATTACTTTTTCGAGAATCTGAAATATAGAGAGCATTCTGTTGTTTAAGTGAAGTAATAAAATGGATTTACATATCGAGCAAATATTATTGATTAAATCTATTTATCAAAGGTTTACCAAACAGCCGACTACTTCATGAGAAACAGGTGGCGTCAAAATAAGTTTTTTATCTTTGAATAAAAATGATGATAAGTTTGGAATAATATTAGAAGTTTCACATTTTATTCTCAATTTATATTTAAGGGAAATAAGTTTATTTTTAGAATTCAATTTCATTTCTAAAATTATGAAAACTGGTTAAAGTAAATCTAGAAAAAGAGTAATCAGACAAAATAGACAAAATATTGATCTATTATTCTCATTCAATTTGTTTTGACTCATCATGTTTTTTCTTTTGATGGGAAGTATACCTCGAAAATTTCATCTGAATAAATATTATTCAAAGCTATCCTATAAAGAGAAAAACATAACAAATGAATGTAGCATTGGTTGGAAAAATTTAATTAAAGGGTGACCAAGATCATCAGCATTAAAGGGACGATCTCAAAGGGATAATTGATATTCTTCTAATTATTAAATTGATTAAAGTCAACTAATTTTAAGTTGACTTACAAATTGACTTCAAATTTGTTTTTATTTGAATAATAATTAAATTAAAACAAATATTTTTTCAAGAAGTGATTTAAATATTAATAAAAGAGAGCAAACATTTCTCATTATTTTGGATAACTTATCCAAAACTGTGAATAAATATAATATAGAAAATATAAGTCCATATTATATTTGTTACATCTCATACAAATAATTCCAGTACTCTCAGAGGGTCATCCATGTAATCCATTTAAATGTATTTTCTTATAAATATTTTAGAATTGAATACAATTTGTAAAACGAGTCAACAAATTGAGTTTTATTTTTAAAATTTTGAATTCACTCAACATTTGATTCATTGGAAAACATGAGAATAAGTATAGAAATTTGTCTTAAATAACAAAATAAAACTATAATTATATAATAATATAATTAAATAATAAATACAAACAAATCTATTGAATGGATTGAAATGGCTTTAAATGACAATACATTTGGTGTAAAATCGATTAAAAATGAAATAAATATGAAATGAAATTAAAATATTATTTTTATATATCGTGTCGTTGTTGAAAATAGGGCTGATCCGATAGCATTTGCCAGGCCTCCCGATTAGACAACAGGCCTTCCAAAAGTGGTCTCAAATGAGTCGGACATAGTTTGGCGAACGCGTCGTAAACGGGTAAACAAATGGCATTAATGAACGAAACTTGCATTTTAGGCAATTCATCCCTTTTATCCCTATTCATCATATCCTGAAAAGTAAAACAAATGTTATTTAATAATTGTATTTATAAAACAAAATCATTTTTAAGATCAATACTTACTATGGGCTCAATATTAAGTTGCTTCTTCTCAATATCACCTTGCTGGAAAAATTCCGATGCGACTAATTCTGCGACAACTCTTTGAATTTCCCTAAAATAGAAGAAAGACTATGAAAAGTGTTCCAAAAAATCGATAAGAAATTCAAAAGAATAATAAATCTTGATGAAAGTGCACTCAATTCAATAGAAAGAACAGGAACTAATCCTTATTATATTTATAGTCACATAAAATATATTAATGTCTATTAACTAAAATATGCCTAAAATATTGGTTTCTTAAGAAATGATATCTCATTTGAAATCCTTTTCCGAAAATTATTTTGAGTCAACAAAAATCATAATAATTCCAAATTCTCTTATTATAAATACTGTAAGAATATTCAATAAATTTTATAGGAAAGCAAAAATAAGTATTTTTTTAAATTCCTGTATTTAATCAAAATTAATGAATAAGTTTATGAAATAAAAAGTCATATAATTTTAGCCTTAATTACTGATTAATTCAAATGAATTTTTTTCTGAATTTAAATATTTTTTGCCATAAATCTAATGAATATATGATTTTGAGAATGAAATTAATGACTCTTAAAATAATTACTATAATTAACTGAAACTTTATACACATTTTGCCGCTTTAATCAGTAATTATAGAAAACAGTGACTTTTATGGGAAGGATTGACAAAAACCATATTTTGTTATAAACGGAAGTAAAACACAAAAAAAGAAATCTTTTTTGTTTAAAAAGTAATGATTTCTTTATAATTGTATTATAATTGATTGGAAAATAACTGGATTACAGTTGTAATCAAATCTAACGTCAATCTGATAATGAGTAATATAGAAAAAGAAGACCCCCTCATGAATAAGAGTAAAAGTAACCCCCGGAGTGTTTGGTCATATCAGTAGATCAACACATTTAATAATAGCAGAGGAATAATGATTATGTTTAATACCAGGGCTTAGTTATTGCTCCGATATCACAACAAGTCATAAGAAGACATCGAAGGAGTGATCGATGCTCTTCATTACCCGTCCAATCATACTCTTCTGATTCTATTAAACGGAAAAAATTTCCTCTTTTCCGGAAATAAACGGCCAAATCGGTGGCCAAAATTGCTTCTTCTAATACGTGGACAACTCTTCGATACTCTTCCGGCGAAAGATTACTAAAAATTTGATTTCCCTTCAAATGAAGAAAAAAAGAGTTATTTGTTGTAAAAAACAAGAATTGAGTAAAGAATAGTTTGAATTACTTGACTGCTGAGTATCATAAGTGATTGGTCGAAATGGTGGTGCTCTAGAGTACTGGTCGAATACAATTGAGCTAATGGTGAACACGACCTAAAAATATTGATAATTAATTAAATCGAAAGAAATTGAAATTTGAAGGAAAGACAGACGAAAAGCTTTTACTTGATTTGAAATGAATTATTGGTTCCCCTGTGGTCTAAGTCATGGCAAAGACAGGCGACAATCAATGCCAAAGTATCCAATTCTCCCAAAACTCTACAATACTGTGTATTCTGTAATCCAATCAAAGATGAAATGTTATCACAATTGAGTCAAATGAGTAATAAATCAAATAAAATATACCACAAGAATAGCAAACATCATTTGTGCCACATTGAAGGCATGCCTCCAATTATGGTACAGAACGGGTCGATAATTCTTCTTAACACTCAAAATCCATTTGCACAGCACCTGATTAATTGAAAGTTTCCAATAAATTAAAGATAAATCAGAGCTAAGTTATAGCACAGGTATATTAGCTATATTAAGGCATATCCAATATCTAACAAACCTTATAATCGATTTGAAATCTTTCAATTAAGTCGAGGTCGAGAAACATCCGAATACAGGCCTTAATCATCATATCCTCGTCGAGACTAAAATCATTGAATCTGAGACTCGTTAACTGGAGTGCAGTCGTCGAAGGAATAACCATTCGCTGAACAAACCATAAGACATAAGAAGAATAAATTTAATTTAATTTCCAATCGATTTCTGAAAAACTTTTTTATTAAAAGCAATTTAGAAAAGGCTATAGAAAATCATGTGCTGTGTGTTATTCTGTGCTTATGTTTGTGCCTGTGCTGTGTATGTGCTTATGTCCTGAGATTCAATATTTCATTTTTATTGAAAAGTTTAGAATGAAATTTGCATTTAAAACAAAATTTGAATAAAAATGTTATTAAATTAGATATAAAATAAAATTTGTTGACACAACCGGTGCTAAGAAGTAATGGAAAAGTTTTTATACAAAACAAGTGCACAGAATAAGGAGGAGTTTCTAAGGAATTGCGAATATATTTGAGTCTATTATAAATGGAGTATAATTTAATTTATTTATAAATAGTCTTATATAGTCTTACAGCGACTTTTTGGGCTTCTTCTTCTTGAGCTGATGCGTGATAGGAAAGCACTTCGAGGGTTACGCGCTGTTTGGCCATCGCTTTGATTGCTTTCTCATACATCTGTGTGTTTGCGATTCCCATTCCTGAGAATATGGCAAAAGCCTAACACAAAGGACAGACCAAAAGAAACCTCAAAAATCAATATATCGATTGTTTATCAATCTTTTAGAAGAGAACAAAAATATTGCAATACTTCTGGTTTTGTTTCCTAAAACACTATATTCGGAGACAATTCTAGTCTTAACTCATTTTTATAACTTTTTCATTCTTAAGTCAACATTTGACCTCTTTATGCAAAACATGTCTTTGTATTTACATCTTTACATTCAATTAGAGATAATCAGATGAAAGTAAATATTAATTAAATAAAAGACTCAATTGATTTGGATTTTGATTTCATTCAAACAGAACAATGAGTTCTAAATAATTGATTAATAGACTGAGTCATAGACTGAATAACACTTTTGTCTATTTATTTCTATTGGCGTTTCTCTTCTCGTCTTCAATTCACTGGCTTTGTCTCCAATAGTAGTAATAACTCATAAAAGGCTACAAAAGTTAAATAACTGTTTCTCTTAAAATCAAATAGAGTTCAAATAGGATTATAAAATGGATGATTAGATTAGATTAGATCTAAAACTCTTACTTCAAATAAGTTTTCATCGTTTTTATTGAAAGGTCTTCCGTTAAGTTTATTAATCAGTTGAGAGACGCCTATTATTTTGCGGTCGGCATTACGTATAGGCATACATAATATGCTTCTATGTTTGAAACCTTTAGGGTTGTCCTCATCAACAGAAGGATCAAAACGTTGATCTTCATAAGCATCGGGAATGTTTAGAGTTTCGCCGGTTGTGGCCACATATCCGGTGATACCGATATTTATGGGGAATCTTCCTTCAAAAGGACTGAGTCTGTTCTCAAATTCATTATTAGAGTCGAGATCTTCAGCTTCGAGATCAAAAACTCTGGAAAAACTTCTGAAAACATTGACATTGGATGAGCTGTAATCCTCTGATTCATCTTCTAATGATTTTGATGGAAGACATGGTTCTGAACCGTCTTCTAGAATGAAATCCGTATCATTTGAGGTATCGGCTAATAATAAGACCTGACATCTGTTTGATTGAATCAATTGTTAATTCAATTAATGTTTAATGATTAGGTGATAGATGAGGACAAACCTCGAACATTGAAGCAAAGACTGGATGTGGACTAATATCCTATATATTATGTTCTCAATATTGGACTGTTTCTCAAAGACCATTCTGGCCAAATCAAGAAGAACTTGATTTCGTTTGTTCTCAAGTTGTGACCTCTCATAGAGCTGTGCATTCCTTAAACCGATTCCACAAAACTGTAAGTATTGTGAAAAGACGTGTTCGTCCTTTTCAGTGAAAGTGGGGGTCCCTTTCTTATTGATGACTTGGGCGACACCCATCACTTCGCCATAGATATCCAAAATAGGATTACACAACATATTGCGAGTCGTGTAACCAGTCTTTTGGTCGACCATATCAGTGAAGCGCGAATCCTGACCATTGAGTTAAGCAAACAATTCTTAGAAAATATTTTATATCAAATGTTTGTCTATTAATCAAAACTGAATGCTCTCTAACTCTGTATTAACTAATGATTCGTTAAGTTATGACAAATGACAGTCAAATCACAAAAACAGAAACTAAATTACATTTTATATAATGATGTCAGACATAGTCTCACAAATTTATGGCACCATTCGCTCAAATGTCATACAAAAGGCCTATTTGTTCCCTATCTCTTCATAATAGCAAACAGATAAAAGTGAGGAATAAGTATTTCCTTTGAGTCAGTGCTATATCATTATAAATGGATTTATTGTCTCTTCACTGAGTCTTCACTCAGACTCTCTTTTTTGTCACAAATAAGAAAATCTTATTGTTTTTACTTTAAGTCGATCTCAATGTCATTAGTGATGGCAAAGAGGGCCGAATAACAAGTAATTAATTAACACAATATGATATAATTAAGATTAGTTGAAAGCAAACCAACCTGATAACAGTCGGGAATGTTGACTGATTCACCACTTTGTGCCACATAACCAACAATACCGGTACCCCAGGGTATCATAATTTCCTCCTTCTGTTCCATTTGTTCAATAGTTGACTGACACGAAACGTCAAACAACTGACTTATTAGACACCTATTATTCGGACGCAAATTAACGTATCGTTGGATTAATATTAGAACAAAGACTAAACCACTAATTATATCATTATTCAATTGGATAGTAAATATGCAAATATATATCAATTGCATTCTTAATTTGTTGTTTTTGTTGGATATTTTGCGAAAATTCAATTTATATGTTGTAAAAGAAAATCTTTGTTTTGTTTTTCACTTTATTTCTATTTTTATCAAAAAATATTAAATTGAAAGCAAAGGCTGCGATCGTAACAAACAATTGGTTTTGGGTTTAAATGGTTTAGATTTGAGACAATTGACGCACAAAATTACATCAAATATATGGTCGACAATGAAAAGTCCAGTAAAGACTTCCTTTCATATACAAGCATTACATCAATTATTGGATTAAAAGCTTTGCGGAGATATGAGCAGATATGAGCTTATATGAGCAAGGTGATCTATAGATTCCATTTCAAACTCATAAACACAGAAAATAGACATTTGAAATGTCATAAAATGTCAAAATAAGAGAATTTAAGCCCAAAGTAAATCATAACAAAATGATAACTAGATACATTTTAAAGGGTATTAAATATAAGCTGAAATTCTAGTGGAATGCAATTCTAAGTTTAGTTAAACTCTAAACCAATTTATACTTAAATCTAATCTTTTTATATGTATTTTAAAATGAATTTTTGCAAAATTCGTAAAACAAATGAATTAATATAAAAAGCATTACTCATACCTATTGGGATCATCTTTCTCACCCTTTACCTGAAAGATAAAACCCAAGTAATTAATATTGATTTTGGAAAAAATAAAATAAAAATCAATTCATTAAAAGTATTAAAACAAATACCAGGAAAAGACTGCATCGATCGGCGTTTGTTATTATACTGACATTCTTTAAAATCTTATGGCAAAGAGATCTGATGTCGAGGTCATTGCAAATGTCTTTAACAAGTTCAAATATTAATTCTCTTTCATTGAGTGATTCCAATTCCTGTCTGCTCTTAACAGGTGGTCCTTTGATTGGATTTTCAGTCAAATTCTTTTCAGAGCCGGGAAGAGGCAAAAATGTTGGCGTTCCGTCGACAGTGGTCGAGACCATCGGACGCAGAAAACAACCACTCCTTTCAAATTCATGCGCTGATATTTTCCTAACAGGAGTGGTAGAGCCAGAATTGTCAGCACTGGCACAA
Source organism: Minunthozetes semirufus (assembly GCA_034699985.1). Taxonomy (NCBI): domain Eukaryota; kingdom Metazoa; phylum Arthropoda; class Arachnida; order Sarcoptiformes; family Punctoribatidae; genus Minunthozetes; species Minunthozetes semirufus. The sequence continues at coordinate 1,864 of JAQIXD010001692.1, read as the reverse complement.
GAACTGGGACCGGTGGCACCTAAAATAGTTGAATGTTTAATTGCAACTATAGTGGGAATAATAGATACAATATATAGAAAAAGAATAGATTTATATAATAAGATAACAAAGAAAAGTAATTTAAAGATTAATTATATAAAGTTTTCGCACATTTTAGTGAAGTGTTAAACAAAGTGTCAAATAAGCGAATAAAATGTTTTCTCATTAGAGCACAGCTATAGATAAACAGATGAGAAATGAAACCAAGAAGAAGAAGAAGAAGATAAACATAACACAAATACTATAAAACAAGCAAAGAATGGACACAAATGGCTAAAGAGATGAGATCTAAGCTGAGCGTCAATTGAATTAATTGGTGAAACAAATAACACATTCGTTAAGAGTTTGACAGAAAAACGACAAACACAGAGACAGAGATATACTAAGCTTTGATGCAATAAAAATGTTTAGTTACTGACCGGCACTGACAGAGGCTGAGTGCGCTAACAGCCAGCTATCGATTAGAGAACGAGAAGCTTTCCTCACAAAATAGTCTTGAACAAATGCCGGGTGCTCGTCCAACCAGTCCTGACATTTCATAACAATTCATTTAGTAATGTATTATTGGTTTGAATTTTATTCGTCAAAAGATATGACAAGAAAAGCAATTGAGGAATACCTCCATTTGTTCCGTTTCTTCACTCGAGTAGTACTCGACGGCCGACTCAGTAGAGTTTCCCTGAGAGTGACCGCCTCTTGCGTCAGACATTTTGATTAATGGAAGGTTAATGTTTGAGCGATATGTCTTCGTTGAGCCCCTCGGGTGCCAACCTATACATCAAAATATTAGAACAATTGAGTTATGAGTTTAACTGCGGTCACATGTGAGGCCTGTCGACAGACCTGGCGGCCAAAGTGGTCTCCAAAGAGCAGAAGCGATTGTTGGACAGATAGTGGTTGGTGTGGTTGCTGAAGATGTGTTGGGATAGTTGTCTTGTGTGGATTGTTGAGGATGTATGGAAGTGTCTCCTTTGCACGTTTCCAGTTTTGCCACTTTCTTGAGATACCCTAACATTTCGGAAAACAAAACGATATCAACGATGCGATAACTGCGGCGATCATAGGGTTTGCAAAAACAAATTAGTCGGCAAACAAACAGTCAGTCAGACAGTCAGACGTCCCAACTCTAAGCCTAAGAGTGCGAGAATTGCAATCAATATAATAATTGTGCGAATGCTTCGCGATATTTGCATTGTGTTTGTTAAGGCTTTGGTTGTGAACACCGACTCTGTTATAGCCATTAACCATATTTTCAATTCCTTTCAAAACGATTTCCATTCACGAAAGCAAATGTGAATAAAACTGATTTCAATTCCTTTTTTAGTGATTTTCAAATATAAATCATATAATATTCCGAATGAGAAACACATTTAATATTATATTCTATTAAAGAAAAGTATGGAAATATAAGCAAATGTAGGGCACACCACAAGATTTAGACCTTTCATTCAATATTAATGTTAGATTGAACTCCAAATGCAAACCAAAACCAACTTTTTTGAATATTTAAAATATTTGCTTTCATTAGATATAAAACATTTATTATTATTATTGTGAAGAACTGTTTATCAAGAATTTGAATTCACTGCGAATTGATTTGAAATTTTCTAATGTTTTCGGTATCTAAAGAATACTAATTACAGTGCATTTAATGCACTTCACTCTTCATTTACATAAATATTCATTAAAATTCCGAGAATTGAATTCATTAAAACTCATTTTGAAAGCTCTGGTCCGCGAAAGCTCTGAAAGGAGTATTCGGAGGATTAGAATCTATTACTCAATTTCGGTAATTTTCTACCAATAAATAATGAAGATGCTAGAA
>JAQIXD010001691.1:0-13514 GCA_034699985.1 Minunthozetes semirufus | reverse complement strand
AACAAAATTTTTGCCTGTCCAGGCCATGTCCAGGGCAAATTGTCAATATTTTCCCTTTTGTCAAGGTTTCGACAAAATTGGGTTGGTCAGCCTATCTATAATACGTAAGACATTTACAGATGTAATACAGGATCACATTTTAGTTATTGTTAATTTAAAAGTTTCATAAGAATTGATCTAACCTTATTGATCTAATTGATCGAATTGGTCTAATATTAGGTAAGATCCAATATTTAAATTCAAAATTCAAACCCAAATACCTCCAGAAAAATTAACGGAAATTTCGGTAACGTATCCTTATTTTTCGGATAGCTTTGTTGTATGAGAGCCCTCACCTCACTTCCAACAAAGATTTTCCTTTTAGTTGAGGACATCACTAAAAGTTAGATTATTTCTCAAAGATTTTTTCAAAAATTATTTTTTAGAAATCAATTACATGTCAGATTAAATAGGCTTAAAATGACCACAATACATTTCATATAACATACATTGATTGTATATTGATATCATTAAAAACATAACAGAACATTCTCAACTCTTTTCACTCTTAACCATATAGCCATATATATAGGGTCCTCCTAAAAGTCTCCGGTCTTAAATAGGATATATCATTTTGACCATCGTAACCAACCGATCCTATGACACCACCTGTATAATATAACATGTAGCTTTTATATTAAATGTTAGGTGGTGTCATAATAACTTATTACTCTCGAAGTAAAGTAGATACATTCATGAGTTATATATCATTAGACTCGTATTGATGAACTCATTTAAATGAGAATATAAAAACTACATGTTTTGTGGTGTCATAGGATCGGTTATTACTAATAAGCCTTTCTAAACTTTTAGAAATCGGATTTATAATATTTATAATGCTCCTTTAAATTTAATCAGTGGTGTCGAAGATTTTAAGCCTTAGCAAGAATATAGATTCTATATTCTTCCTATATTATAAAACCACATTAGCCCATCTCAGGGTTAATGGTTTTCTCAACAAAAAAAATTTTGAGATTAATCATTAATGCTTCTTAATTATGATCTAATTAGATAAATTGGATCATTTACCTTTAATTTTTGGTGAAAGTCAGAAAAAATGAGTAATAAAAAAAGGTGTTAATCAATTTTAAACCAGATTTAAACTATATTTAAAGAACTTTATTTAAAGAATAAACTAAAACAATTTTGACACAAAAATTTAAAAAAACTAGAAAATTTCCAGCTTATCTCGATTCAAGAGGGTAAATTTGGTCAAATAACTGACTTGTGGGGGGAATTTAGTGAATAACCCCCTTCGACACCATTGGATTTAATGATATAAAATTCGAGTCTCAACGTAAGCGCTGAACAAACGTTAAAACAAATTCAAGTCTAATATATTTAGAGGCGAATTGATGTCAGAATATAATCCAATTGAGAGATGCTTTCATTGCATACAATCAGACATTGAGAAGACATCTAAAAAGAGATTCATTCAAAATATTATGTAATATAAATGTCAGACAAAAATTATTTCCAAATAAATGACAGGTCATTAAAGCTGTGCTTAACCAACCATTCATAATCTGATTCACATAAAGAAATTTTAGACTACAGGACATCTCCAATTAAATACTTAAAACTATCATGATCATAGTATTCATAAATTTATCAAATACCAATGACAAGAATTATACCTAAAATAAGAACATACTTATTTAAGAAAAATTTTCAATAGTGTTGAAGATGTCTAACATTTATTGCAGTCTCTGTCAATGACTTTGACATTAAATGACTTCAATTTATTCGATAATTTCCACAATTTATGATAAAATAAATATTTAATTATGAAAACTATTCAAAAAGATCTTTTGTTTTGTTAGAAAATTTGAAAGCAATTAGTCAAAATTGGTTAAAATAAATTGTTTGTCATTTTATCATTTAATTAGATTTTAATTTGAAATTTTTCACTCATTTTAATCAAATATTTGATATCAAATAAGTTTGGAATGACTCACAAATAATTAAATGAAGAGCTCAATGAGATTCTCAGTCCAACTCATAATCATGAGATTCATTTTGGATTCTGGTTTAGAAGAGCCTTATTGTAAACCCTGAATAAAGTTTCAAGAAATCAATTGAATCCAAAATGAGATGATTTAATAGAGTTGAGAAGAGATTCAATTTAATCATTTATGGAATATTATCAACAGTTTTGGAATGACTTCAATCGCTTTCTTAAACTTTTGGTTTTGACTTTTAAGAAGAATTGAATCTATTTTTGTGTCGCAAATGATTTTTATTCCTCAAAAATATTTACCAAAAAAATAGTTTTGACAAAAATATTTCAAATAATATATTATATGATATATTCATGAAAACCGTCAACTGAAAGGAAATCGATTGCAGGGCTGTCGGCTATATCTTAGTTCTTCGCAAACATTGCATCCCTCAAAGTGTTAACCATTTTCTGGTCACTCAATATCTATTGTCTATAATAAGATATATTGAGAGGTATCCAATCAACAAACATATACACATTCAATCAATAATATCTGGGTTTAAATCTATTGTAATATCTCTTATTACAACAATTAATAAGTATCTTATGAACAAATTATTTTGAATGATCTTGGTTACATTGCTCCAAAATAGTACGTTTTGGCGAAAGTCATTTTGTGAATCAGAACGCCTTTTCTTTGTTGAGATCTATGTCTTCCTCGGATCGATTTAAATGGAATTTCATTTAACTGAATCGAGAATAACTCGAATCAATATTTTCTTTCCTCAGATTATTGTAAAATTTCGTATAATTGTATCATTAGTTTCATCAAATGCCGTATCTTTAGTTTTTCTAAATTATTTAAATACAGTCAATAAAATTCTCGAATTTTTAATTCCAATCGGAACGAAGTGAAGATTGGGATTTATAAAAAGGTTAACGGTATGCGGTCCCCTCCCCCGGCTTCTGCTAATAAAGAACTTTTTTTTGTTTATTATTAACGGATTTCGGTTCTTCATTGATAACAAAAAACTTTGAATTGCAATTGCATAGTTGAAATTATTTTGAATTTTTCAAATTTTTAAGAATGTTTGAAAATTTTACAACAATGAACTTCGATATTAATAAAGAAACGGTAAGAATACTTAATTGTTGTAAAATTTTAAAAAGCATGAATTTTTACCAATTAATTAATTTAATTCTTTACCACAAGAGCCAAAAATACGCTATTGTGGTAAAGAATGGTTTCATTGTTGTTATTTACTATAAGAGGCATGAGATTTTACCACTAGATCATTAGTTTAACACGAGAGGGTTAAATGATGACTTTTACCATATTTATTTACCACAACAGGCGTAAATTCCTTACCACAAGGGGCAATATTCACTTCTAAACCGATTGGAATTAATTGAAATTCCATGTCTAGCTTGTTTTTTCTTATCTTCATTTGTGAAGTATATACAGTCGAAATATTTAAGAAATTGTCGAACGTTTTAGCTTGTAACTTTTGATTGGGTTGATCAAATTCAATACTTTTTTCAGATTTATAAACTAGAATATAGTTGTCCTTCATTTGACCAAAAGCCTTATGTCTATTTTCAACGTTAAAATAAGAGATTAATAAGTTTTAAATTTTATTAAACATTTAATTGAAATATTAACTAAATTCTAACTCTTTTTCAGAAACAGAGGACCCAGGGAGAGCTTATGGAAGGGGTGATTTTCTTTCTTTTTTATAGAATATTCTTTAACTGTAAATCATTTTCATTTTTTTAATTCATTTAATGAAAGTGTTATTTAACTGAAAATTTGTTATCAATTAAGTGTTTTGACATTTAGAGGACATCGCAATGAATTACAAGTTCTGTCGAGAGAAAGAAAAATCAATTTTTCACTTCTATTCAGTAGTTTTGAGATTCAATCGAAGTATAATTTTTAAAGGAAAGGACAGAAAAGAAACATTTTATCCGAACAATAATGGCTTCAAATTCAAAAGATTTTGATGAAATTTTTTAGATAAAACATTATTCTTATAATATTATGAGTTGACAGTACAAAATCAATTCTCCTTTCATTAGTTTCCATTGATTTTTGTTTCTCTCTTTGATTTTTGTTTCGATATAAAAAATTTATTACAATTTATTATTAATTATATTTTTTAACAGATTATAAGAACTTTTGAAAGAAATTTCAAATATTTCCGATTTTTCAATAATTTTTGTTTCAATAATTCGGTCATTTATATGATTTAATTGAATTAATTCTCATTTAATGTTTTAAATAATAAATGTATTAAATCGCAAACACTTTATATTTTTTAAAAATCATTAAAATATTTTATTTTATTTCAGGCGTTGGTTTCTTTGTGGGTAAGTTATTAACAACTGATCGTCGATTAAAATTATTATTTGGACACTAATTCTCTGAAAAGCCATAAATTGTTTAGAAATCAATTAAATCATTTATAATGAAAAAGCAGTAAATAATTTGTGATCAATTAGTCTTATTGATGGCTTTTAATGCCATTATCACAGAAACTATGACATTGACTAAACTGAAATTGGGTGACGTTTGTTGGTCTCAATTCACAAACTTATAATTATGTGACAAATAATTTATGAGAATAACTATAGTGATAATAAGTAAAGTAATCTATCAAAAATCACTTTACGATTATTAGAGAGATTAATGACAATTAATTTTATATGATGTGTCTTATCATTTGTGTCATTATATTTTGATAAATTAATTAAAAACGATGAAAGCTTTATGAAACAAATATCATATTATTAGATATAATCATTTTTAAAGGAGAGCCTTGTGTCTCAACTTGCAATCAAATACTATTTCACGTGTCTTGTAATTTGACGACACATTTATGTGAGTGCCTTCCGGACTATCCGGTAAATGTGGACAACAAAATCTGTCTGAAAGGTAGGGTCTGAAAGGGGTTATTCTGTATTTGATTCTATGAAAATCAATTAACTATTAAAATATCTCTTTTGAAAAGCCGTTCGAATTGGAGAGAGATGTGAATATAGAGAAGAATGCAGTCATTACCACTCAAAAGCTATTTGTTCTAATCATGGACTCTGTCAGTGCTCTGATGGTATGTTATTTACATATTTTTGAAGATAAACCAAATATTATTAATTGATAGTTGAAAATGTTTTCAATTTAACCAACATCTAAAGGGGAACATAGGGACAGCCTGTTTGACAGTTTATTCATTATTAGAATATTAGCTAAAATATGTAAAAGCCTTTAGTATTAGAGTTTTGAACAAACAATTGATTTATACTAAAAAAATATATTTAAGCATAAATTGAAAATTAAATCAATCGTTTGAAACACTCTTTACTGAAGAATTAGAAAACCTTTTCATCTGAAAACATTTGTCGATAGAATTGAATAAAATAAAAATCTTCTTATAAACAAAAATAAGTATACATTTATTTCCTATTTTAGGTTATTCAGTGAAATCTGAAGACAATATACGGAGAATATGTGTGGCCGGTAATTATCAAAAGTTCATTTGATTCACCATTTATAACCCAATTATATATATATCAGTTTAACTCTTCTTTTAATAAGTTTTGACTTTTTAAACAATTTTCACAAAAAAGTGTAAAATCTATAAAATCTATAAAATCTATAAAATCTATAAAATCTATTGTATAGATAGAAAAAATTTCAGTTATAGTGGGTCTTATACCTGGATTCATTTTCCTCGAAAAATTTGTAACAGACAGTCTTTTATAGGAAAACAAGCTTTCAAAGAAGATCACAAAACCACGATAACTCCCGTTAAGCAGTATATTTTAATTTCATAATAGAAAGCAGATATTTTCGATAATAATAAAGACTACATTTATAATAAACAATCAACTTTTCTTTATTATCAGTTACTGGGGGTGGGGCGCGGGGGAGGACACAATGAATAGGAGATTATATACTCCTTTATTAATGTTTTTGTTAATTGTCTCTCATTTCTAATTATCAATAAGTGGTAGAAACTTGTGTAGCCCTCAAATGAGTTTGATTTCACAGGATTTAGTTTTTGGTATTAATTTGGTTATAATTAAATAATTTTAGAAACCGAAAGAACTCGAGAAAAGTGTTGAAATTGTAAATCTAATGGAAGATTCATTTATTGTATTACATATAAGTTAAAATATATACAGAATTTTTATAAAATTTTTATCCAAAGGCGAGTCTCCAATGCATTTGCGAATAGGAACGGCTACCTATGAGTTCTTAAACAACGCCGATTTGACAACTCTGATAAGCCTTATTACAAGTGTTGTATTACTTGTATTCCTATTTTGTTTTGTAATTAAACTTTTCAATAAGTGAGTAGTAATTGGTTTCCATTCAAACAAACATCAGTTTATAAAAAGTTTCTATTTTTGGTCCATTAATTAGAGCGCGTTTTACTGAAGATGACGATCAATGTTACTCTCGAGGGTCAGTTCCACCGGTGATATTGACCGGATTGGAAACGGGTCAGTCACTCGACTCGAGTAATAGAAGTGTGATTAATGAGTTCGGACCCACATCTCGTAGAGCCAGTTATTCTCTTTTGGCACCACCGCCATCAAACTTAGGTATTAACAGAGCTAATGAACCATTTGATCATCTATGAGCCCATAAGTGTTTGTAATTCATTTGCCATTTGATCTGATGTGTGTCTGATTTGTGGCTGATTTGTGTGACAGCGTCTCGTCGGCCGAGTCTATCGTCCATTCGCTCTCAAAGTTCTCTCAGAAGTTATTCATCACTTCGGAGTCAGTCCTCGTTCAGGAACTATAGGCCGGGAATTAATGTTCGCGATTCGTTCCGGAGAACGACATCCTCTCCTCTCGACTCAATGCAACAAATTATGTGCAACTCATCATTCAATGCCCAACCGATCGCACAAAACCATTGCGCCCGAGGCTTAAGGAATAAAAGTGTAAGAAATTCTTATACTCATATATTTGATTGGATTAATATATTTGTGATAACTATTGATAACTATAGGATCACTGCATTATTCATCACTCATCCGGAATTAATCCGTCTGTGCCTCACAATTGATTCACAATATTTTAGTTAAAAAATTAATTGAATTTCTCTTTTAATCACAAATAAAATGCAAGTTTTGATGAAAGTATTAAAATAGAAAAATAAAAACATTATTTAGAATAAAAAACCATTAAATCAAATGCATTAGAAAATTGTGTGACTTATTATGTGAAACAACTCTTAGCAATAACTTTGAGTTTAATTAATTGATAAATCAATATTTAGTTTTAAATATAATTTTATTGTATTTCATAAAAACTTATAGAGATTTAACAAGTTTAACAAATTGTATTATTAATGACATTTCTTTTCACTTATTGTATTCTTGTTTGAATTACTTTTATTAAAATATTTGATTCAAATTAATATTTCTTCAATTGTTTTTTAATTTAGATGCAATAAATTGTATATACAGTACTGTTTGTTAACTTTAAATTTAGTTACATTTATTTTTATTGCTCTTAAATATTGACAGTTTTTCTAAGATTAAGATTATTTAGAAATTGATTCCGAATATATTATAAAGAGTTGCAACACTTTACTTGATTACAAACTATTTGAATAAAATTCGAAGAATTCTTTAAATGAAAGTAAAGTTCAGTGAAAATTAGTTTAAGATTTGTAGAGTGAACTGAAAAATAATGACTCGAATAAAATATCACTGGTATTAAAGTAATGGAAGAAACGGTCGATACTAAGACAATGGATGACTGCAACTGACTTCAGATAAATGAAGTAAAAGTTATTCTTTGAAATGTGAGTCTAAAACATATTAATAAATCATAATTTCTTATGATTTTCTGCAATCAATTTTCATTTGAACTGAACTGAGAAACTTTTTATTCTATCTATAGATACTATCATGATATTTACCAAACATTTCTTTTGTCATTTATTTGTACCATTTATTATAAATTCGATTCTCTTATCAAATATTAAGTAAAGAATATAATCTTCTTCGATATAAATGAATTAAATTGAGATTTGCATTGAAATTGAATACAAATATTTGGAGATAAAAATAAAAAATAAAAAAAAAGAATCGATTGCATTGAATATTGTATTGAATATGTGATACAATTTGTATTAATGTCATTTTCATATAATTTATTTAAATCCATTTATTAGAGTTCTTTTATCTTATATTCTCTAATAATATATTATATTTGCAGCCATTCCTCCATTTCTCCGAAGATAATCATCGAAAAAGCGAAAACTGTTTTTTCGGCTGTTTTCGGGTCAAAGTAAAGCAGATTTGCCACAAAGTAATAGAGAAGAGTGGCATAAGTTATCACGCGATAGATAATAGCTTCCATACAATTGAGTGCTTTGTATTAATCAATAGATAATGTTGTGATGCGCTCACAGATCGATAAGAATTTGATTCAATGATTTTTTTTTCTATTTATTTATATTCATTGAATCAAAATAAGAATCGAAGGTATTTCCATTCCTTTCAACGCAAGAAATGTTTTAACTTCAAATGGGATGAACTCACATAAAATCGATGCATTTCCTCAATTTTTACCCTCAGAGGAAACATGATTTGTGAGCTCATAAATCTTAGCATGATACAACACATAAATTAATTTACAATTAGTTTAATTAGAAAAAAGGGTCCAATATTTTTGTGCTTACATTAAATCGATTAAATTGTCGCATATAAGTTGTAAACGCTTAACAAATAAGATTATATTCGTTTGAATAATGAGAAACAAATTGACCCAAACTATTAATTCTATTTGATTTTGTCAATTCTGTGAGAAAATGAATGATCTTGGTTTCCAAATAAAGGATTCTTATTCTTATTCTGGTAATAATTTAGTAGTCATTCATTTATAAGAATATCAAAATTCAATTTTGTTATGTTTTTGTTTAGTTTTTAATTAATTTGATCTCTTATTTGATTTTCTTAACAATTAATTAAAATAATTGAGAAAAGAGTGGATCTGATGGCGAAAGTGGTGCCAATCAGTGGACTTTCCATTCAGTAATTTAGAGATTAGACAACAGAAGAGCTTTTATTTGAAAAACATCTGTAAAATGATATTTGAAAACAATGTTAGAAAAGATTTGTTGATTCACTTGACGTTACATTCAATTCAATTCTCTTAATCTGATTCCACTCTTAATGGATGTGAATAATGAGTGAAAATATCTAATTATTTGATTATCTGATTGTCGTTAAACACATTTAACAAACATTTGTAAAATCGATGGCAAACTTCACTTAATTTTATAATTCAATGAAATTTGAGTTTAATTTGAAATTTGATAAAAAGTATACAAAATATGAAATATTTTAAACTATTTTTGTTTTTGTTGTCTTTCAATGAATTGTGTTTTAAAGAGTCGTTTCAATTGAATCAATTGGATGACAAAGAATTGCAAAACAGTAAACCAAATTACAGTAAAAATTCTTTGAATAAATCAGTGATCAATTCGTCGCCTAATGTGGGAACAGATTCCAACCATTTAGTACTTTCTGATCATCCATTTTGTAAAAGTGATATCTTTAACATTTGTGGCAGAACTGGCATTCAATTAGACAATAATTTGGCGGTTCTTACTTGTCTTCAAAATGATAACAAAGAAGAAGACAAACACTTGTCAGCTGATTGTCATCACTTGATTTGGTCCTATAAAAGAAATTTAACGAATGACAACCGCTTTTCAAAAGTGGCTAAAACTGTCTGCAAAGAACTAATTGCTTCAAATGGCGATTGTCTTCAGGCAGAGAATGAAAAAGTGTTGAGTCCGAGCGCTAATCTCTTGAGTTGTCTCATCGAAAGAATTTCGTAAGTTTTCCATTAATTAAAAACAATTATTAATCATTTGTTGTCTTAAACACAGAGACGACGAGACAAACATCGAATGTAAATCGTTTTTAACAAAAATGGAAGTAATTATATTCAGTGACTACCGATTAGTCCACAGTTTTACTCAGTTTTGTGACAAAGATATCCAAAGTTTGAAATGTGGTCGACTCGACACTAACCCAGAATCGACTCACACTCACACTCAGGGGGAGACCATCGAGTGTTTAGAGAAATCAACAGATAAGTTGTCGGACGAGTGTAAGCATCAAATTCTTCGAATCGCAGAATTACAGAGCGATGACTTCCATTTGGACCGCGCCCTCTATTTTGCCTGTCGTGACGATAGGGAAAGGTTTTGTCATCGCATCCAATCGGGAGAGGGAAGAGTTTATCGCTGTCTTATGCACCACAAACTGGAACGCGATATGAGCCGCAACTGTCGGGAAAAGCTCTTTCAGAGAGAAATGTTGGCCGTTCGTGACTATAAGGTTGCAAAAGGATTGGCTAAAGGTTTGTCTCATTTGATTCTTGGCTTAAATTAAATGTTTATTTATTTGAAAGCCTGTCGTCAGGACATCAGAACATATCATTGCAGAGAAGACACATCCGATCAGAAAGAGATCAGATTAGCACAGATTTTGGTCTGTCTCGAGAATGCTGTCTCTAAAAGCCTTGACGTCGACGCCCAGTGCAGGGAAGAGATGTTATTACACCGAAAAACTCTTCTCGAAAACTATAATCTAACCCCAGATTTAGTCTCCGCCTGCGATGGGTTTGTCTTTTGATTTGAAATTAATTAAATTGTTTTTCGTTTTAATTCAATATTTAATTCGATTTCTTAGAGATATTCAACAGTTCTGTTCGCGACTCGAAATCGGAGGTAAAACACTTCACTGTCTTCTAAAATATTCGAAACCCAGAAGAAGAGGCGCTAAAAAGGGTCAGATCACTGACCAATGCAGAAGAGAATTGGAAGTTCTTCTTAAAGAAACAAATATTGGCGAAGACTGGAGAGTAGATCCAGTATTGCAAGAGTCGTGTCAGACTCCAGTCGACAAACTATGTAAAGGTATAGAACCAGGAGATGGTCGAGTGATGTCTTGTTTAATGGATAACATGGACTCAAACCATATGTCTGAAGACTGTCGACAGGCTTTACTTCAAATTCAATATTTTGTTGTTCGGGACTTCCAATTGGACGCATCGATATACCGTTCCTGTCATAGCGATGCCGTCAAATACTGTCACGCGAGGAATGGGTGGTCTGATAAACCTGATCACATGGACCCAGAGAGAGGACCCACTGTTTTGTCGTGTCTCTACAGATATGCATATCATCCAAATCATAACTTCCGACTCCACCGGCAGTGCATTCATGACATCAAACGCGTTATGTCTCAAAGGGCTCAAAGCGTAGACCTAATGCCGGACATTGAAGAGCCCTGTCTTCAAGATTTAGCTCTTTATTGTAGTGGTCAGACCGATGGTCAAAAAGAAGACGATGTACTGAGAAAGGGCTTTGAAATGGAATGTCTTCAACAAAATCTTCAGAAATTAGAGACTAAGTGTCGGACAGCGATCGGAAACTTTACTGAAGACGAGAGCCAACACTTAGAACTCAATTATCCTTTAATAAAGGCCTGTGCCGTCGCTATTAAAGAAGTTTGCACTGACCTAATGGACAGAGAGATTGATGAGGGAGACCTCATGGAGTGCCTCATAATGAACAAGAATAGGGCCGGAATTAAACGATTTCCTAAATGTCGAGTCGCTATCGAACACTTCCAATTGCTATCACTTAAGGACTTTCGGTTTAGTTTTAAATTTAAGGAATACTGCAAAACAGATGTCATCACATATTGTCGTTCAGTTAAAACTAAATTTGATGTCATCTCATGTCTGAGTGGTATTGTCTTTAACGACACTCTTTCCAATCGACACAAACCCCGAATATCTCTTAACTGTCAAAACCAACTCAGAGTCGAGTTATTAGAGCGAAACGAAAACATTAAATTTGATCCCAATTTAGACAAAGCCTGTGATTACGACAAAAACAAGTTCTGTGAAAACATAGACCCGGGAGAGGGACAGGTATTGGAGTGTCTGAAATCAAATATGCTTAAACTGACAAAAGCCTGTCAGAGATTACTCTTTAGACACCAACGCATAGAATTGACAGACAATTCCGTTGACTACTCATTGATGACGAACTGTAAGACAGCTATTAATAAGTTTTGCTCAAATTCCGACCAAAAAGAAGTGCTGTTCTGTTTGCGAGATTCTCGCGATCAAATAGGAATGGATAAGAGGTGTCGTTCTCTCGTAATAAAACGTTTGGCGCAACAAAATACTGACTATCGGTTGAACCCTCGTTTGAAGTCTGCCTGTCAGAGGGATGTCCCGAAATTCTGTTCAGAAGTAATTAAAAAACACAAAAATGATGAACAGTTTGAGGGGAAAGTCATCGGATGTCTCAAAAAACAATACGTTTTAAATAAATTGTCTCAAAGTTGTGAAATAGAAGTCGTGAATGTTATCAGAGAAGTGGCACAGAATATAGAATTGGATCCCATTCTCTATAAGTCGTGCCAACACGTTATCAAAAGCAAATGTTCTGAAGAGTTTGACGCAGAAGAATGTCTTAAAACTCTTTTCCAAAATAAACAAATCGATGAAAACGAGTGTAAGACAGAGATCGCGCAACTCATTAATCAGGTTAAGGCTGACATTCAATCTGATCCTCTTTTATATAAAGTTTGTGTACAAGACATTAAGCACTACTGTTCAGACATCCCTTCTGGTCACGGAAGACAGTTGTCGTGTCTTCTTATGGTTGTTGAGTCAGATTCTTCTAAATTGAGTGAAGAATGTAAAACAATATTAACAAAAAGAGTTGAAATGTTTGAATACGCGGCAGCGGTAGCACCGGCTGACAGTGTTGGACAAGTCTTTAAAATAGTGTCGACTTCTCCCTCGAGGAACTACTTTTTATTTGTGTTTTTAAGTTGTATTTCAGTGATCTTCGCGGGCGGACTCTTGTGCGGTCGCGTCACTAAACGAATCGCAACAAACGATAAAATCAAATAAATTTCAAAATCACTGAAAACTTTGTTTTTATCAGAGTTTGAGTCAAACATTACTTTTGTCTGCAATTTATTCAAATATGTATTTGTTTACAGTTTTTTGTTTAAAATATTAAATAAAATATAATTTAAACAAATTTTCAAATAAAAACTCAAAGCAATCAAAAGAATCGGTTTCTCTTCGTTTGAATACTATTTTTAAATTTAATTTAAACCAAAATATGAGTGAATTCTAAGCAAAAAGCTATAGTCTATAGAAAATATATATTTAAATATCTTTAAAATAATTTTTAAGTCAATAAGAAATTCTTATTAAGAAAACTGATTATTTCATTAAAGGGATGAAAGTGTGGCATTTATTACAATATGTAATACAATGTTTAATATACTCTTAAATAGAATTTTTAACTCAATTAACTAAAAGAGCATTTAATGGGTTATTAAAGTTGAGCTTAAAAATAATACTCTAATAAAAAATTGAGAATAAATGATTAAAATGATATGATGCGGGCTATTGAGCATCCGGTGGTAAATGAAGACACCAGAGGTCGTGGCGCTGGAAG